>JACVVK020000006.1:3167500-3182500 GCA_018292915.2 Batillaria attramentaria | reverse complement strand
ATATCTGCTATGAAAAAAGAAAGAAAGAAATACTCTCTTGATGGTTAGAAGCTTAGAGACACAGGACTTCCTTGTTGGATGTCGAACACTGTCTTCCTACCGACACGTCCAGCTATGATGAAAACACTTATCCAAATAATTATCTTTCATAAATATTTCACAACAATCTTCGGAAAAAAAACTGACATTCGACCACGTCTGTGCAACCATGACAAGATGCGAGTACCACTCAACTGTTCCAGCGAACTTCCGGCTACAAATGTCGCGACTGCTGCCGTTGCCATGGAGACCCATGCCGCTTCGGTCCCATCCGTTCGGGTACAAATAAAACCCACCCAAACCTTGTGCAATTAAATCGAACCGTTCCAGTCGAGGAATGCACACAGAAGAGGAAAAAAAAACGCAGAGATAATAAGCGACATAGGGGCGGGTAGGACAAGCTCATTAGGCTCATGTTGTTTGCCAGACGAAACATGTTGGCCAACATTAGAAGTACCAACCACCTGCGTTTCGTTACTTGTCGTTGTGTTGCCTTTCTTTGAATCTTTGTGGCTGTAAGTTGATTTTTTTTCCTGACAACTGATTTTGTCTGATTTTTTCTATTGTATGATTTACGAAGAAAATACTAGTGATTAGGATTTTTTATGATCACAAATACGGGGAGACGGGATAGCCGCATGGTAGAGCGTTGGACTCTCAATGCTCGCGTCGTGAGTTCCAGTCCCGGCTGGGGGCCAAATATTTTGTGCTGGCCTGTTTCTCGTTGCCCCGTCCTTGATATCACCCGCACGTGGTGGAAAAGGACGTTAAACCCCTAAACACACACTCACCCACCCATGCTCACAGATCGTTATGAGCTGTTTTCGTGGTGTCTAACATCACAACACGTAAGACACCTGCACAGTGGCAGCATCTCAAATGCTGGCACTGACCCAGCAAAAGCGTACTCAATGAGGCGGCTAACACGCTGAACGAGAGTGTTGTATCAACACAACCGCTCAGTCGTACAATTTGAAATGGTCGACCCGGCGATCGCGCAAAGTGTAAACTAAACTGTATCGCATTAAGAGCTCTACCAATCATCAAACTAGAGTATTTCGGGCGTAAAGGCGCACTGACAAGCAAAACTGTTCCAACACATCAGCGGGCTTAGTAAACATAATATTATTTGCGTCATTGTTATTCTTTCATTCCGCTCGCAAAACTCTGATGAAGTGAAACAAATCGAATTCGTCAGTCGATGCTTTGTAAGTTCACCCATGTCGCTAGCAAGTGTTTGCAGCATCAGTGGGTGCTAGACTGCACTAGTTAACAGGGCGAGGTGTCGTCTTCCTGTCCGGATGCTCTGGTGACTCTCAAGAGAAGTTCTTAGATCTAACAGGAAAATGGATTTAAGCACTTCGTTGGTGTGAATGGGCAAAAGGGTGGGGTGGTGCTCTGTGTGCGTGCGTGCGTGCGTGCGTGCGTGCGTGTGTGTGTGTGTGTGTGTGTGTGTGTGTGTGTGTGTGTGTGTGTGTGTGTGTGTGTGTGTGTGTGTGTGTGTGTGTGTGTGTGTGTGTGTGTGATAAGAAGAGGGGACTGACTATCTGTGTCTGGAAGCTTTGTCATAGGTGAGACAGCTGTGACTCGGATCTGCGAGGAAAGGTTGTTTAAAGTATCTATGTTCGAAATGAGTTTTCGGGTGTAAGTGTGGGGGGGTGATCTGCCTGCGTGCGTGCGTGCGTGCGTGTGTGTGTGTGTGTGTGTGTGTGTGTGTGTGTGTGTGTGTGTGTGTGTGTGTGTGTGTGTGTGTGTGTGTGTGTGTGTGTCTCTGTGTGTGTCTCTGTGTGTGTGTGTGTGTGTGTGTGTGTGTGTGTGTGTGTGTGTGTGTGTGTGTCACAGAGAGACTGACTGGCATTAGCAAAAGTGGATGAATCCCAGTAGCTCTTGTGTAGTCGTACAAACATCGATTATCTTCAGTTCTGCACAGAAACAGTGCATTCGAGAATAATTATATCGATTACGCAGAATAGCTTATATAATGTGTTTGTGCATACACTTTCACATGAATTATATTCCTCGGATATAAATATAAGGTACGCATGATAATGACGTTACATCTCTCGCAAAACAATACAGAAATAGGCGAAACAGACAATGATTCGCGAATGGTTTTTCACAGCTGGTCCGTTGCTGCGCTGACAGGAGGTTGCTGTTGTTTTTTTTGTTTTGTTTTTTTTGTTTGTTTGTTTGTTTTTTTGCTGCCCCAACTCTTTGCCAGTTCCAGTGGTGTTTCTTCCAGGTAATGGGTGGAATCCACGGAGGGCTCGGAAGCTGGGGTGAAGTGGGTGAATCTCGGCTGTGTGGCAACAGCCTCCCCATTGGGCCCATAGCACACCCGTTCTGGGCAGGAGCCGACCTAGGTAGGAAAAATCCCGCTTGCTTCGGCTGGGATTCGAACCCGGGTCTCCCGGTCCGTGGTCCGAAGTGTTAACCACTACACTACGGGGGCCGGTGCGCTGACAGAAGTATGTTCCCGCTATGTTCCACGCATCAATTCTGGGGCTAGGTGCGGCTTCATTGAAAACGATCAGTACTTGAAAAAAAGGTTGAAACAGCACTTGACGTGCGACATCCACAGCCTGGCACGTGTACGCTGTTTCATTAGCATTTCATTAGCAGCTGAAATGTGAACACATTTCAGTTTGTTTTTTATGCGGGGAGCCGGGGTGGCCGAATGGTAGAGCGTTGGACTTCTGATGCTCGGGTCGTGAGTTCGTATCCCGGCTGGAGCCAAATATTTGTGCTGGCTTTTTCATCGTTGCCCCGTCTTTGACATCACTCATATGTGGTGGAAAAGGACGTTAAACCCCCAAACACCCACCCCACCCACCCCTTGTTTTTTATGCCCCCCCCCCCCCTTACCCCGTCCCCTCCCGCCACCTAACACCTTCACAAAGAAGTGCACAGGACACTGCCGGGATTGGAGGCGGAGGGGGATGGGAGTGTGTGTGTGTGTGGGGGGGGGGGGGTGTCTGTCGGTATGGCGTTCCACTACCTCTTCTAATCAATCAGTCATACACCGCTAGACCATCTTGCCGAGCGAACCAGTGGAAGAGTACAAAATTGGCATTGGCGTTGGCAATCCGGATAGTTACAATGCAAATCAAGAAAATATCGAGTCAATAATTGTATCCAGATCTAAGCATGTCTCCGGTAGACCGGCTCCGGTCTTTCAACAAAAAAAGGTAAAGAATGGAACAAGGAAATGTGCGCCAGTAAACTATTCTCTCCAAAGATCAGAGACACAGCCGTTCGAACAGGATCAAAACTTTCTCCGGAGGCTTAAAGTCTTTCTCTTTGGAGGCTGGGTTCCGTTACACGCTTCAGAGCCCGCACAACCAGCATACTAACAAAGAACAGTCTGAGTGAAGCATGTCGCACTCCGTCGGAACGGAACACGACAGCGGAAAAGGGTTATAGAAACAAGCATTCTTCGCTTCTGTCACTCACTCCACACGCGTGCGCCTTGGGACTGGTACTACTTTCTTTCGGAACATTTCAAACCGGAAAATTATTTCGCATTTTCTTCTCCTTGGTTCCGGTTCCGGTAATTATGACGGCACGCACACACCCGGCCACCTGCTTTGTACGCGCAGACGAAGTGGAAATCCGTTATCTATTGTAGCAGCCTGTCTGCAGTCAAATTCCCGTGACACGCAATGAGGCGAGGAAGCAGGAGAGTGCAAGAGGGTAAGAAATTGATTGAGTGGTGTTATTACTAAGTTGATGCAGCGTGTTGATGCCAGGCTCGGTGTGTGAGTGCACCTAGGGTTCAGTTTGCGGCGCCTTTAGGCAAGCAGCTGTGAAAAGCGGTTACATTAGTAGTTGTAGCAGTAGTAGTAGTGGTAAGTTGTTGTTGTTGTTTAGGGCGTACAGTCAAGCCATTACTGTAACATTGTGTACGGTCAGATCTGGTAGCTCGTCACTTCACTTCCAGATCTGTGGTATCTCCACCCCATCTCTAAGATATAATTATAGTCACCGAAAGATCAGATCAGAACAGAGTAAAGACTTCAAGTTGTTACAGATAAACGCTTAACTAGAGAGGCAGAAGCCTCCATGGCTCCCTTGTGACACAGGTCAAGGTCATTCACAAAAGTATGTTTGCAGAGCTCTTATCACTATCCAGTATCATGCTAAGTGATGTGTCTGGCGCTCTGAGTTCCTGGCAATATTACAATTTTCCCCAAAACAGTTTGTACAGCCTTGACCTTTGGTCAAAGTCATTCAAAAGAGATCTCATCAATGTCTATCATCATGCCAAGTTTGATGCCTCTAGCATTTGTAGTTCCTCCGAAAACAGTAATGTTAAAATTCACAACAGACAGCTTTAATGACCTTGACCTTCAGTCAAGGTCATTCAGAAAGGTAGGTCTCATTGCTGTCTATCATCACGCCTCATTTGGTGCCTCTACTGTTTGTTGTTTTGAAGAAAATGCCAAGGTTAAAGTTTCCACACAAAAAAACGCTTGCATGACCTTGACCTTGACTAAAAGTCACTGAACACAGGTATGTCTGTAAAGGTGCTGCCAATGTCAATCATCGCACATAGTTTGATGCTTCTGATTCTTCTAGATACTGATAAAATGCAAATGTAAAATTTCCGAACACTGTTTCAATGACCATGACCTTCAGTCAAGGTCATTTAAGATGGTATGTGTGCATAGGTCTTATCACTGTCTATCAGCATGCCAGGTTTGGCACCTCTGCTGTTCATTGTTTCTGAGAAAATGCCAATGTTAAGGTTTCACAAAACTATCTTGTACGGCCTTGACCTTGACAGAAGGTCACTGACTACATGTATATCTGTAAAGTTCTTATCAATGTCTATCATCATGCAAAGTTTAAAACCTCTGGCATTTGTACATTACGAGAAAATGCCAATGTAAAATTTTCAAACAGAGAGCTTTAGTGACCTTGACCTTGGGTCAAGGTCATTCAAAATGATATGTTTTGAAAGGTCTTGTGCTAGTCTATCAGTATGCCAAGTTTGGTGCCTCTACTGTTTGTAGATTCTGAGAAAATGACAACGTTAAAGTTTTCTGGACACACACACACACACACACACACACACACACACACACACACACACACACACACACACACAGACAGACAGACAGACGACGGAGGGTTAATACATAGACTCCCATTGTTACACAAGGAAGCCAAAAAGACGCTCCATTTAGACACTGCAACCGTTTTGTTGTTGTTGTTGTTGTTCTTGTTGTTCAAATAACTTTGCTGCCTCTAAATGTGAAGAAATCAGGCGTTTAGAAACTTTCACTATATTTCGGCTGTGCGTGAATTATGAATTTACACCAGTAACTGTTTCGGTACAAAGATAATGCACTTGGAAGAAAGGTTTTGAACAACATTGCTGTATGTCGAACGCGCGTCTAGTTTCTTTAACTCCTGTCTTACCGAGATATGAAATGCTGATTATTGTTTTCAACGTCTGTGTTGTGTTGCAACAATGATGCTAAACTATGACACGACTGGATTTTTTCCCCATAAAAAACACGTTGATATAGCAGTTACGGGCTGCATCCTCTGGACTGCACCACCAGAGGGCGCAGTGGGATAATATGGGTTGATCTGTGTAGGCACGTGCACTAGCTGATATCGGTATTTCACACATTTTTCTCGCCTTCCACTATACTTAGTCCTTCTACCGGCCTCCGTAGTGTAGTGGTTAGCACTTCGGACCCTCGACCGAAGAGTTGGAGTGAGCGGTGGTCTAATAGGTAGCGCGTGGGATTTAGCCGCTGCGCTACTGAACGGTCGTCACCAATGTCATGGCGATGAAGCGTGGGTTCGAGCCCAGGTCGAGCCTGTGATATGTGATACCGGTTTTTCCTGGCTGCCGGGCTGCTCATCGGGGGTTTCTCTCCGGGTTATCCGGCTTTCCTCCCCCAGAAAAATTGCAAATTGTTGAAAAAAAAGATAGGTATTGGGTGGCGCTGCACCGCGGCGACGCGCTTCCCCCGGGCCAAGCAACCCGAATTTCCCGAAAGGGATAATAAAGTAGTAAAAAAATTGTTTTTAAAAACCCTAGTCCGTGGCCACGCAAAACTGGATCACTCTGTCAAGACGAGGAAGGGAGTGCTGACTGAGCGTTGTGCCAAATTAACAAATCAATAGTCATTTTGTTGCCTTCGTCTTGCATGCACTTCAAGCAGAAACAGTACTGGCACCAGGGGAGGGTACACACGTGGATGCCCTAATTATACCCAATCAGTTCAGTCGCGCTCGAACGATCGGGCGAATGCGACACATCGATTTCCAGTTTGCAGATTCGATAAAAGCTTCATGCCAGGTTGATTTGATTGACAGAAATCGAAAACTAGGTCATGGGTAGAAGGGCACATCAAGTTCTTAGCCGTAAAAGAAAGAGTGCGCGGCCCTGAATCGCTCTTTTGTCTCTGCGAATAAAAAAAAGGTCGCAAAAGTACGCGCCCCTGAATTGCCTTCTCTCTCTTGGGGGAAAAAAAAAAAAAAAAAAACGGTCATAAAAGTAGGCGCCCCTGATAGCTCTTTTGTCTCTTCGACCTGGCCACCAAAAAGGGAAATTTGATCGTAAGAGTTCGGCTGGCGCAATTTCCCCTCTTGATACGTCCTGAACTCTGCGCCATGCTTCCCTCAAGGGTCCATCCATTAGACTTAGCCCCGTTCCTTGCCCATCACGGCAGATTATAAAGGAGCCAGTAAAGAAGGTTTATGGAAAATGCGGATGACGGATGGAGGAAAAACAAGAGGATAAGAATAAGAAAACACTGAAGGTCAACAGGAGTTCCCTTAGGTCAAACTTAACAAGGCCGTGTCAAACTCGCTTTTTTTCTGCCACAACTCTTTGCCGGCTCCAGTGGTGTTCCTCCCTGGTAATGGGTGGAATCCACGGAGGGCTCGGAAGTTGGGGCAATTTTTATTATGCATGATGATGGAGATGAGGATGATGGTAAGATAATGCTATGGAGGTCCGTTTGGTTTGGGACTGCGGGACAGGGCCGCATTCCACGCTTCCTGTTATAAATATCCCGGCATTAACCAGGCCCGGGAACTACGGCACCTGCGGTGCCGGCCGTGTAATCATCCACATCATAAGACGTGTCATACCAAGTGAAGCACCCCCAAAGTCGCACCCGTGAAGTGGGTGAAGCTCGGCTGTGTGGCAACAGCCTCCCCATCGGGCCCATAGCACACCCGCTCTGGGTAGGAGCCGAGCTAGGTAGGAAAAATCCCGCTTGCCTCGGCTGGGACTCGAACCCGGGTCTCCCGGTCCATAGTCCGAAGTGCTAACCACTACACTACGGGGGCCGGTGGAAACTCGCTTTATTAGACGGGCATGTTTCCTGATAGTGTGTATACGTAGGTACATACGTACACATAAATACAGCTTGTAATCAAGCCTCCCCTCACGCTTGAGCACTGGAGTAAGCTGCAGGGACAGGGGTGGGTGGGTGTTCTGGAGTTTAACGTCCTTTTCCACCACGTAAGGGTGATATTCAAGACGGGACAACGAGAAAACGGCCAGCACAAAAAATTCTGGCCACAGGCGGGATTCGAACTCACGAACCGGGCATTGAAAGTCCAACGGTCTACCATTCGGCCAACCCGGCTCCCCTGCAAGGAGAGTGTTGAGGACGGACACACACACACACACACACACACACACACACACACACACACACACACACACACACACACACACTTTCACTCAACCCCCTACCTAAAATTAGTCCTTGCGAAGACGGACACGCTCCATCAAAATCAATTTCCACGTTACATATATAGTCCCACTACAAAACAGGAAACCCAAAAATAACAAGATAATTTTACAGATCAAGTGTAATCTGCACATATTTTGCCCCACTAATCTCGTAAGCATTCTTGGCCAATAATAGCTGTAGACAAACCTGTCGCACAAAGTGATTACGGTGTTTGTCCAAGGAGGCCGTCCCAACTCTTCGCAAACACAGCTTTCCATTTTTAGTGCACTCGGAAATCGATTGTATGTACTAAGCTATGCTTAAGAAGGTTATTATCTATGCCGTCTTGCTCTCGTCTCATGTATATATATTTTTTTTACCTTTGTTTTTGAGGGCGTCAGGCGTAAATGTTGGGGTGCTAAGCAGTGTTGGTGTTGTTTTAACTTTAGCATCGATTTATGAATGATACGTGACAACTCTTGCACGTTCAGAACAGTCGTCTTGGACAAAACAATAACTATTTTAACAACGTCTTGTTTGTTTGTTGTTGTTGTTGTTGTTGTTTTTGGGGGGCTGCTGAAACCGGGACCGTTGTTGTCGTTGCTGTCTTCGTTGTTGTCGTCGTCCTAGTTGTCGTTATCATATTTGTTTGGCAAAGTTGCCGTGGCTGTCGAAGAAGTCGTTGTTGCTCTCGTTGTCGTTGTCGTCGTTGTTGCTTAAGATGTCGTTGTTGTCGTCGTCCTAGTTGTCGTGACTGTCGAAGTCGTTGTTGTCGTTGTCGTCACTGTCATTGTCGTTGTTGTTGTCGTTTTTGTTGCTCTTGTCGTTGTTTGTGGTTTTACACGTGTTAGCCCATATAAAATGGGCCTCTTAATAGGAATACGAAAAAAAAATGGCAGGTTGTTACGACTATTACGCACAAAGCCTTTTCATCGCACCATCTTGAATCTCGCCGTCCAAAAGAAAAAGAAGGGGGTTCGGAGATATTAACTGGAAACTACAAGCATCCAAATTCAATTTGTCGCCGCGCTTTCTCCGTGTGAAGCCTGCCCTCTATGGCCCCTTCTGGCCGGCTGTGAGCGGTTATCTACCCTGGTGATTGAATCAAAGCCTCTGGTTTCCGCGAGGTGGCGCTGGAGTCGCATGCAAAATGGCCGGCCTCGAACAGCGAAACGCTGTTAAGACCTTTGATTAGCGTCCTCGATTTCCGGAACAATTCTTTCAAGTTTTGCTTCTAAGCCCTTAAAATTGAAAAAGCTTTCTGTCTGTTTGTTGGCGGCGTCTGGTACAGCGAGGTTTTTTCCCCTGTCCTTTCTTTCTTTCTTTCTATTTTTTTTTTTTTTTTTTCGTGATGCTTTGATGCAATTTAATTGAATCTGGTATTTGAGACTGATCCACTTTGTGATCTGCGATTTGTGTTCTGAATTTCAGATACATGAGCTGTGAGCTAAACGAAGATAGTCGGGTACGCGCGTGAGCAACACACACACACACACACACCCACACACCTTACTCCCCCACCCCCTCCCCGTCCAACCCCCCTCCCAAAAAGAGAAACACCCCCCCCCCCCCCTCTACCCCTTCGCCCTTTCAAGAAGAGGATCTCTCTCTCTCTCTCTCTCTCTCTCTCTCTCTCTCTCTCTCTCTCTCTCTCTCTCTCTAACAGCAACAACAAACACAACGGCAAAAAGTGTGCAAATAGGAAATCTGCTTAGAAAGTCAGTTGGCATAATTTCTTGCAGTTCCCGCAGTTTCAGAAACAAGCAAAATGAGCTGAAAACGAGTTGAAAAAAAAAAAAAAACATTGAAAAACGTCTCCATAAAAGGAATAAAAGGACTCGCTCACGCAACACCTCTATTTCCTAAGTGACCCCAGCCACCCCCCCCCCCCCCTCCCCACCCCACCACCATTCTTTTCTGCCAATCAACACCCCGCATCTTTACGGCCGCCGTCAAGGCCCGTTCACGAGACTGTTTGCACTCGGCGGTCGGTAAACATGGCATCGTAAACTGCCCATAGTGTAACTTCGGTTCGGGAACAGGCGGGCGCGGAAATCAGTGGACGAGTCCCCAGCGAAATCGACACGATTCGGGGTCATTGAGATCGATGAGGAGGAGAGGAGGGCCCGGGGTAGTCCAGTTAGACCAGGGGGTTAAGTAGAAGGCAACTACCAGATGTTATTCGCACCATTCTGTCGAGACCCCTTGACAACCCTGTGAACGAGGCTGGTGGTGTAAAGCCTGCTCTTCACTGGGCACATGCACAGCGCGCGAGTGGGTGGGTGGGTGTTTGGGAGTTTAACGTCCTTTTCCACCACATAAGGGTGATATCAAAGATGGGGCAACGAGAAGAAAGGCCAGCACAAATATTTGGCCCAAGTCGGCGGGATTCGAACTCACGACCCGAGCATTGAGAGTCCAACGCACTACCATTTGGCCACCCCGGCTCCCCCACAGAGCGCGAAACACACATGTGCACATCACAGTCGTTGCGCTCGGTGTGTCTACTAAGTACAAAAATGAACACAGCTGTGCTCGATGACAAACCGATTCAGTGAAGATGCACTGTCCGCTATGTTTGCGCGCCGAGTGACGTAGTACAACCAGAATCTGTTGTGGAAACCACAGTCATAGTTGTGGCTATTTGAAATCCAGGTTGCTGTGATGACGCCACAGCGGCGGAAACCCCCAAAATCACAACTGTGGACAACACTGTGGCGCTCCGTAGTGCCCAGTTAAGAGCAGTCTCTCGATCGACAGGGGGGGGTCAGTCGTACCACGGAAGGTAACCTCGACACGTGAAACACGATGAGCACGGGTTCCTCGTACACTTTCAAACCACGTGCTTCACCCCCGTACAAGGCTGTTCTTCCCAAGCGCAGTCTTGCTGCTGATCAAGAGATTCTGGAGAAATTTGCCGATTGAGTGAGTGAGTGAGTGAGTTTTCAGGGCTTAAAGCCGCGCAATCAACAAGAACTACTTCGCGGCTAATATATTTTTTACGTGAAGCGCCTCTTTTTATGTCTTTACATCTCAGTCCAGTCAGTTTTTCCACGCCAATTTCTCCGCCATGCTTTTTGTAAACTGGTTTAGATGAGCACGTATAGAAGTTTTACTTGTCGTGCTCTTTTCAACGTAATACTGTTTACTGCTTGACGGTGAATTCACTGAATGAAAATGTTTAACTCTTTGACGACGAAGCACAATTTCTAACACGCGATTTCCTATAGGAAATCGCGTGTTAGAAATTGTGCTTCGTCGTCAAAGAGTTAAACCAAGCGCCTATAGCTTAGATAAGGTTAGCCGCTATATAAATTTTATTATTATTATAGAAATTTGCCGAAATAGGGGTATATCGATGATGGCTCATCGTAAATCAGCGTCTCATCGGACACCTTCGTCACGTGACACCACCAAACAACCCAGCTCAGAACGTTTTGTCAACCTAGATATTAACTCAGAAGGTGGTCCTTTAAGAAAACATTAGGAAAAAGTTAAACTCCGGACGCAAGAGCTACTAAACGCACGCGATATCGTCTGATTAGTTCAAACAGCGTGTTTCTCAATAGGTCAGGAAGAGCGACTCGCCTCATACATTATAAAAAAATAAAATAAAATAAAAACATGGTGTGCAATTATATCTCTCGTTCAGAAGTTCAGAAAGCACAGGACTCCATTACTGATCACCAACTTTCCGTTTCCCGTTGTAGCAATTATAACTGATACAGCCAGGCCGGGGGGAAAAAAATGAGATTTAAGCGCTTAGATTTCAGGATTACCAGGCTTTGCGTGCACTGAGGCCAGTTTGTGCTTCGGAACAGTTAAAGTTGTAAGTGCGCATGTACGCTCGAAAAAGTCTGTCTTGATGATTAGTAGAGTTCCGAATGCAAAACACTGCCGTCTGCAGGGTGTGCGAGCCGGCGAAAATTCAAATTCTTCCACGCGCCGGTTGACCGTGCCTCAACACTACAGCTTGCTCCTTGATATTCGCGTCGCGCAAAAGCCTTCTGCTGGCACAGAGTAGAATAGTCTATCTTAGCGATTAAAAGATCTCCGAATGCAAGTAAGAAAAAAAAAATAGACTATAGCCGACTCCTCGATATTCGCGTCTTGTAAAAGCTCATGTTGGCAGAGTGTTAGCCTATGAGATGCTGTCACGGAGCACACATTTAAATAATACGGTTGGGTGGGTGTTTGGGATTTAACGTCCTTTCCCACCACATAATTGTGATATCAAAGACGGGGCAACGAGAACAAGGCCAGCACAATATTTGGACAAAGGCGGGATTCGAACTCACGACCCCAGCATTGAAAGCCCAACGCTCTACCATTCGGCTGTCCCGGCTCCCCGTATGGGTGGGTGGGTGTTTCACATTCTTTGTTTAAATATACATCCTGCAGGTTATTTTTAGGTTCACAGACCGACCTAGGCTTTTAACCGTGGCAAGAACATTACACCATTTAGATGTGTGCAAAATAAGAACCAGTTTGAGGCTGTCCTTGCTAAGATATGAGCCCAAACCTGAGCCAAGACATGCGCCTGCCGCCTATTTCACTTGCAAGTGGCGCGTTTGTGTGGGACAGGCTATAGGTACGGCCAAGTGGTCGTCTCAGTGCAACTCGCACGTGGTCGCTGGCGACTTTACAAGTTTACAAAGCTCGAAAGTAGACATTGGGAGGATCACTGACACTGCAGTGGAAGCATCTGTGCACAACGTATTTTTGAGACAGTGAGGGTCGCTCATCCTGCCAGATGCCGCTTTAGTACGAGGGTGGGTGGGTGTTTGGGGGTTTAACGTGCTTTAGTACGATGATAGGTCGGTGGTCTAGTGGTTAAGAGACTTGTCACCAATGCGAGAGTTCAAGGGTTCGAGTCCCACTCGGGGCAAAGAATCTTTCCTTCTCGTATGTGGCACGTTCATTCGGGCCGATCGTCGGTGGTTCTCTCCGGGTACTCCGGCTCCCCCCCCCCCCCCCCCATGCTTTGGAAATGTTCAGCCCACCAAATTTGAAAAAAATAAATGCAATTCTAAATTCCGAAACTTAAATAGCTGAGCTGACCCTTCGCACCACTTGATTGTAATGTGTTTATGTCCAGTGTGTGAGAGAATGCGTGTGGTTCACGTGAGCGTTGGGTTCAGTTCGCGGCGCTTTGAGCCGATTCATGAAATTGGGTAAAGCGCCTATACAATACTCATTATTATTAATATCATTATTATAAAAGTCCAGAACGTTTTGTGAGCATTGGAATGATTTAAACAGTTTTATTTCCACTGATTATGGACACGAGACGATACTGAAGTGGAGGCAAAAGGCCGAATGCATGTGTGAAGCCTCCACCAATAGAGCCTAGAATTCTAGCAAGCTGGGCCTTTAAGCTTTTTTTTTTTTTTTTTTGTCGAGTCACTCGTGTATCGACCGTATCAGCTTACGACAGAAATGCCATTTAATCACGACATTACCAGATTACGACTTTCATGTCTCCAACGGAATGGTTCCTGACGTCGCGTTGTACATGCCCGTCACTCGCTGACAGACAAGACAAGCTGAATGTATTTGTTTAATTTACTTGAGTCGACAGTCCCGGCGCCACGCCCTTTCGTTAAACACTCAGATCGGGGCGGTCGGTGGTCTAGTGGTTAAGAGACTTCGCGACTAATGCAGCAGGTCAAGGTTCAAGTCCCGGTCGAGGCGCAGAATGTTTCCTTCTCGTAGGTGGCACCGTTCATTCGGGCCGATCGCCGGGGGGAGGGGGGGTCTCCCCGGGTACTCCGGCTTCCTCACAGAATGTAAAAATTTAAAAATAAATGCAATTCTAACTTCCAAAACTTAAAAAGATGACCCTTCGCACCGCACGATTGTAATGTGTTCGTGTCCAGTGTGTGAGAGAATGCGTGTGATTCACGTGAGCGTGCGTGTTGGGTTCAGCTCGCGACGCTTTGAGCCAGTTCAAGAAATTGGTTAAAGCGCCCACACAATACACGGTTGTTATTATTATTATTATTATTGTTGTTGTTGTTGTTGTTGTTGTTGTTGTTGTTGTTGTTGTTGTTGTTGAAGCAGCCTACTTCTTATACAAAGGTAAGGGGGGCCCGGGGTGGCCGAATGGTAGAGCGTTGGACTCTCACTCAATGCTCGGGTCGTGAGTTCGTATCCCGGCCACAGACGTAAAGAGACCGCCGCACGCTGCCACCGCTGCTTGTGAGTGTCGCTATCGCGGCCATCTTACTAATACCAGAACTCAGAGGCTCTGTGTATAGGACGCCTCGTTCGAAATACAAAGTTCTTTAGAAAGACGTCATCAGAAATGTGACGTAAGATAAAGCGGACCAATGCTATGCGCGCTCTGTAAACAGTTGACAGCGTCTGGCCAATGCTATGCGCGCTATGTAAACAGCTGGCACTTCCAGGTACTAGCAACATGGCGCGCGGCGGCGTCACTTTTCCGGCACCGCGGTGCGTCTATCTCTGTATGTCTGTGATCCCGGCTGGGGCCAAATATTTGTGCTGGCTTTTTCATCGTTGCCCCTTCTTTGATATCACCCGTATGTGGTGAAAAAAGGACGTTAAACCCCCAAACACCCACCCAACCTTATACAAGGGTAGGACAACCAGTTCTTGGACAATCAATCCTACAGGCGTAATTGACCGTGTGGTCAAGTGCAAGGTTTATCTGAAGGGCCATGTTTGGCGCGTGTGCCGCTAGTTTGTAATAATACGTGTTGTCACGAGAAAGCGTGAAGTTCGTCAAAGGAAACGCACGCGCAACTTGTCTTTTCCGAGTGACTCTTACCCCCCCCCCCCTCTCTCTCTCTCTCTCTCTCTCTCTCTCTCTCCTTTGTTTGTTTGTTTCTCAATCAGCCCACAACAATTTAATTTTGATCATATTTCCGGGGTTCATTTTCTAACTGGGTATAATTATATCAGAGTTTCCCGATAATTCTCTGTTGATCTAGAACTCGAGTACTGGCAGGCACAGGGTTTCCAAATGTCAGCACATAGACGACACAGATCAAAGTTATTATATAGACCAAATCATCAGCAGCGCAGGGGGGGGGGGGGGGGGAAGGAGGGGTGCGTCCGACGTCTCTCTCTCTCTCTCTCTCTCTCTCTTTCTCTCTCTCTCTCTATGCTTTGTTTGTTGCTTTAATTCTAGCAAGCTAATTCTCTCTCTCTCTCTCTCTCTCTCTCTCTCTCTCTCTCTCTCTCTGTGTGAAAGTTTCACGTTCCAGTTTTAAGTATGTTCGATCGC
>JACVVK020000006.1:3145000-3162500 GCA_018292915.2 Batillaria attramentaria | reverse complement strand
GAGAGAAACAATGAAACGAAGATGAAACTATCAATGACCGACTTGCACTGGATTTCAATAAAAGCGACAAATTGCCCTTTGTTTTCGCTAAAAATGTGTCCTCTTAACACAAGAGAGAGAGAGGGGGGGGGGGGGGCAGAGAGAGAGAGAGGGAGGCTCGGATGGGGTGGGATTTTTTTGCAGGCAAAGTGATGTATGACAACAACAAAATGTCACACCCCATTATTTCTCTCTTTCTTTATTACTTTTTTTAAGGGGGGGGGGGGGGGGGTGGACGAAGGAGAGAAGGAGGCAGAGGGGGAGGCAAATCGACAGAATTGGCGAGATCGAAACAACAATTAACTGATAAATGCAGTTTGGAAACTAGAAAAGGTCATGATTCTCTCGGGAGAGAGACAGACAGACAGGCAAACAGAGAGAGAGAGCGAGATGACGAAACTGAAAACCGGATTTGCAAACTATGAGTTCCAACACACCACAAAAGGCACACTTAACAAAAACAAAAACAAAAAAAAACGACACACAGATGGAAACAAAAGTTTATGACGACAATCATGATGACCACTCCGTCTTCTCTTGTTCCTAACTTCGAAAGACGGTCGCAATACTGCGGCTGCAGAACGGAGATGGAAGGGAGACAATGGCGGTTAACTCTGTTCCAGTGATTGCTCCTCTTGGTTCTAAGCCTTCGATCTCTCTGGCGTTCGTAAGCGTGGATAAAGAGCTTTGCTGACGCGTCTAAGCCCTCTTCGGCTCTAGCAGTAATCTGCTGGTTTGCTATACACACGAGGGAGTCGCCGACGGGTATTTGAAGTCCCTTGACATTCGGTCTCAGAAAAGTCGGTACTGAAATTGACTGAGCGTGAATAACTGATGATGATACGCGTGTTCAGAGGTGTGTGTGCATGATGCTGTCATACATTCACTAATGTCATTACGCTACAGGTATATCTGAGAAAAACGGTAAGTAAGAGAGGGTTTTAGCAGCCAAGACACCGCTGATCAGCTGGACATTTCAAAAGTTTTACTGTAGAAAAATTAATTTCATCACACACACACACACACACACACGCGCGCGCGCGCGCGCGCGCGCAAACTCTCTCTCTCTCTCTCTCTCTCTCTCTCTCTCTCTCTCTCTCTCTCTCTCTCTCTCACAATGTCCATGTTACGTTATGCATATTTGGAAAACTTCTTGTACGTTCTCTTGGATCATTGTTGTTGACCCCGCCCCCCTATCCCTTTGCGAATGGGCAGAATGCCTATGCAATAAACCATCTGAATCTGAATCTGAAATCTCTCTCTCTCTCTCACGCGCGCGCGCGCACACACACACACACACACACACACACACACACACACACACATAATTGACGGCTTCATTCTGCAACAACAGTTCACTCCGGCATTTCTAGAAAAGAGCCTTTCAAAATCGTTGACGAAACAGCAGCTGCAACTCCGACACTGAGATGCGAACTGTGTTTTGCAAGGCCGAGGCGTAATCTCGCACGTCCCTCGTGACTCCGTACACACAGTTGCTTGGTTTCCTTGCCACCATTACGTAACACGCAACTCCCAGAAGACCCTCACACGTAATTCTGCAACAGGACGGCTGATGCGTTTCATCGGAAACAGCATAAAACATTTACACGAACGCGATGCCTTCATTTCGACGCCTGCTGCTCGGCAGAAACGTTTTTGCTTTGTTTTATCGCGCGTACATTTCACGACACCCGGTTTGTAGGTGTCCTTTTTCACGGGCTGTAATCAAATTGGGCAGGAGTGCTTCCGGTGCTACCCTGCTTCAAAGATTTCTATGATGACTGCTCTCACGCAAAGCCATATGTTTGAAATATGAGAACACGCACACCTTTTATTTTGTTTGTTTTGTTGTTGTTGTTGTTGTTGTTGTTGTTGTTGTTTGCATTGAACTGTTTGCAGTAAGTCGCAGTCGTTGTTTGTTTGACAAAAAGCGCCTTTCTCCTTCCTCATTTCTTCTTTCTCTCGCCTGAGTTTGTGCACTTTTTCCCAGAGTTATTGTACTTTTTAGTTAGCTGGTACACCACGTCGACAAAACCGAAGTACGTTGGAAACACTCGGTGTTACTCAAATTTGACAATGGAAACACTCGGTGTTACTGTTCGGAAACGCCCTGTCTTGGTGGTGGTACTATTCGAAGCGGAGCAGCACCGAAAACACTTGCGCCCATTTTGATTACCCACCGTGTTGTGTATTCTCCCCCCCCCCTCCCCTCCCCCTGCCCCTTCCACCCCGACTGCTTCTGGTGGGCAGTGTCGAGCTGTCTTTGGCACTGTTACCGGCGTTGTAATTACATACAAGATCAAACATTTATAAGCTGTAGCTTACATTGGCACTTGAGAAACACAAAAAGCGAATTGCAGGCGGATGCCTTCAGATATGCCAAGTCTGTTGTCACAGTGGATCCACACACACAATGACAAATTTAATTCCTGTGAGATTCCACATAAGAAGCTAGATCACATGCTTAGATACGTGAAGAACTAACAGGCCTGGCAATGTACAGGCATGGGAGAGAACCAGTGGCGGGAGTATTACAGGATAATTCAGTGACTGTTCTTGCACAATCATTCGGTAATGAGGACTGTTTGGTTGGTTGGTTGGCTGGTTGGTTGGTTGGTTGGTTGGTTGGTCCCGGGTCTCAATACGTTTTTCAGGCTTACAACAACGCTGCTGAAAACTTTTCATCGCATGCGCTTAATTCGTGCATCACTTGAGACACAATATAACAACAACCAAAGAAGAATAAATAATCAATACCTTGGTTGGGCACTTTCTCGCTCATTTGGTTCTGAGGGCCAATCAGTGTGGAAGAGCCGCTGCATGAAACTTAAAGGGGGCAAAGGATCTTTTTTTAACTCAATTCCTACCAAGTAACTTTTTGGGGTTGTGAACCTACGGCCTCACTAAAACAAAATCATAATTAATTTAGATGTCTGCATGGATTTGGCTTAACTGGAGTGTTGCACTTTGAGTATACTCGTGTCTGCCGCAGAAAGAGCCGTCAAGGAACCGTTAATCTTGCCTGATTTTTGCATACAGGGCCAAAACCGATAAAGAGTCAAACACGTGGGATTCTCGTGCGCGGTACGAAATGCACTATATTCTGCATTGTGACAGAGACGTATAACATGTATTTTTCGTATAAGATTCTATGTCTCTGGTTTTATGGCAGAGAGCAAACCGTGTCTTTAGAGAATCAAAGAGTCCTCTCCATACAGCGCTTCTCTGTGATAATGCATTTCTCAGAAGATCAAACGTTCACGGAAGACTCCATACCTAGCCAGTTATAGACAAGGTCATTTTACAAATTGCAGGCGGCCCACGTGTTTCACTTAGAGCCTCCATGTTCGTAACGCCCCTGAGATGGAACACTGCCGCTTTCAAAACTCTAAGACTGTTCGCCAGATAAAAGGATGTTCCGTTTGGCCAATGCGACCGTTTTCGTGACTTTGTGGCGTCTAACAGTAGAGAAATAAACTTTCTTTGAGCCTGCGGTCTATATTTGAACAGGGTGGGTGGGTGTTTCGGAGTTTAAACGTCCTTTTCCACCAGGCATGGGTGATATCAAAGACGGGGCAACGAGAAAAAGGCCAGCACAAATACAGTCGGGCCCGGTTATAAGGAGCTCGGTTATAAGGTACCTCGGTTATAAGCAGCAAAAAAAAAATCACCGATTTACTTTGTTCTTTGTTATGACTTGCGAAAACTCGGTTATAAGGAGCTCGGTTATACGATACCTCGCTTATAAGGAGTGGATAATTTTGCCCCAAATCGACCCTGAGCCCGGTTATAAGGAGTGCCGACTGCACCAGCTTGAAACCGAAAGTAGGTTGAGTTATTTCATACGCCTTTGCTTTCGCGAAACTCACTTCCGTTCGTCTCCAAGATGTCGGAACGGAAGAAAAGGACGTCTTTGTCCCTCAGTGAAAAGCTTGAAATAATCCGAAAGATTCAAGCCAACCCTCTAAAAAGGAAAGTAGCTATTGCAGAAGAGGTGGGGGTTCCCTTCACTACACTATGTAACATATGGCGAGATCGCCAAAGATACTTGAACCAGGTTTCCCAAGGTTCGGAAGATCTTTCTCGATAAAGTCGAGATCTGCCACATTAGACAGTGTCGATCAGCATCTACTAAAATGGTTTACAGATGCAAGGTAAGGCTTCTTCTTCTTCTTCTCTATGTGTGTTTGTGTGTGGGTGACAGACTTAGAGAGAGAGAGAGGGGGGGGGGGGCTAAAGACATAGATCTAGAAGACAGGGGGCCTGAAAGAGAGAGGGAGAGAGAGAGGGGGGGGGGGCGGGGGGCGGGAGGGAGGAATGGAAAGACAGGGGGACTGAGAGAGAGAGAGAAAGTGGAGGGGGGGGGGGGTCGGTTTTGGTCGCCCTTTGTGTATGTGTGTGCATGGGTTAATCTGTGAAGTATTGAGAAAAAAAGAAGAAGACAAACAGAAAAAAAGAACAGAAAAAAAGAAACACTGAAAGCTGCATGCAAGATGAATAAAATTTTGATTTCAAGATAAAATGAAGACCTTTCACCCCCTCCCATCCCTCGGCCATCAGGCTTTGTTATGTACATGTACGGCTTTTAGGCATCTTTTCTCAAGAAATAATGCATGTATTCAAACTGTTTATGAGATGAGTGGCTGCACAGCCGCGGGCATTTCGCTAAGGCCTTCAAAATACAGTACACGCCAAATATAAGAAAACATGGATATTGCCAACGAATCTCCCACCCCCCACCCCCCGGCCAAACCCTTCTTAATTATGTTTTACAAAAAAAACTCGGATACAAGAAACTCGCTTTTAAGAAAACTCGGTATTAGGAAAGCAAATTTCTTAGTCCACTTGATACAAAACCTGAAAAAAAAAACCCTGAAAGTACATTTCGAAGAAAATTTCAATCATTCTAAGAAACCAAAAGTGCATTACCTGGGAAAGGCACATTATTTTGCATTATACTGTATTATTGTCTTGAACTGGTTCTTTACCATTGTATGATAAATTGAATGTTGGCAAGAAGAAAAAATACGAGAGCCTTTACTTGTTCTTTCCAGCAGCACTATTCATTTTGAAATAAAACTTCTACTCCCAAAATGTTTCGTTGGTAAGACTACATTATTCTCTGAATAACTCTCTCTCTCTCTTTCTCATAAGCTCTTTTTTGTTTGGTTGGTTGGTTGGGTTTTTGTTTGTTTATTTATTTTTTTATTTATTTTTTTAGCAAATAGCCAGTTACTGTTGGGAAGCAAAAACAGTATTTTCATGTTCAAACAAACAAAATTTAACCTGACATTGAAGGAGGCCTTGAGTGACCTTGACGACGTAATTTGTTTGAGTAATTTTCATCAGATTGTTGTTTCATTGTACGAGAGAGAGAGAGAAAGAGAGAGAGAGAGAGAGTGTGTTGCTGATTCTGACACCGAAAAACGGCAAAAGTCCGGT
This sequence comes from Batillaria attramentaria, assembly GCA_018292915.2. Lineage (NCBI taxonomy): Eukaryota > Metazoa > Mollusca > Gastropoda > Batillariidae > Batillaria > Batillaria attramentaria. The sequence goes on along the minus strand of JACVVK020000006.1, from coordinate 3,157,019 downwards.
TATAAGGTAGTTGGGCTTGGGTACTCCTTATATCCGAGAACTCTGTTATAAGGAACCTCGGTTATAAGGAGTAAAATTTTCGGTCCCCGAGCACTCCTTATAACCGAGTTCTACTGTATTTGGCCACAGCCGGGATTCGAACTCACGGACCGAGCATTGCAAGTCCAACGCTCTACCATTCGGCTATCCCGGCTCCCCCTATATTTGAACAGACTGGGACTCGAAAAAGCTGCTACAAATCGCAACCAGTCAGCGCCGTCTAGCTGGTCCTCAGTCCGCAACCAAACAACGTCGTCCGCTCAGTACCCGGTACACTTCTAGAACAACGTACGCCGGCCAGCGTCACCACAATGGTATGAGATGCTGTGTCATGACTCAAGTGACTGATTCTGGTGCGCAGAAACGTTCTGGTGATGAAACGTTTTCCAAACCCTGTTGTATGCCTATCGTGCGTTTTGAGACTTTAAGGACATTAGCTAGTGCAAGCTCTTGATGCCCAAACTGCATCTGCACAAGACTGGAAATCTGTAGGCGTTAATGAACAACTGTATATTGCCCATGCCCACCCAGGAGGTGCGTGTGGGCAGAACACACAAAGAATCGCGTTTTCCGGTCTACACGAAGACAGGATAATTGCTTCACACACACAATCAGGAAGTTCAAGACAGCAGAACAATTGAAACTGTCAAACAGTGTGATGTGTGCACTCGGGCACCTATACATACACTTTCCAGCCGCTTATTTTCTGTGGGCAACGGCCAAGAACAACCGCGTTTAATTTGCCCTGGAACTGCAGCGTATGACGATTGCACGTGCTAGTTTAGGAGATCAGGCGCGTCACCAAGTAAGAGGTTCGCGAGAGCAAAGACTGTGAGCTCGGTCACACACCTTTGAAGTGTGAAGACGGTGTTTGTAATTTCTGCAGCTGTTTCACAACTGTACCATCGTGCCACCGGCTCAGAATAGAAATGGGATTGGGGGGCAGTGACATTTCGACGTGCGCACACCAAACGCACTGCGTCAAAGAAAAAAACACAAAAACTGTAGCCTATTTACGATTCAGCGCGAGTTGTGACTTTGATAGATCTTTCATGAAATTCATATGTTTCCCTTTTATCGTGTAAATTTTTATAACTCCCCTGCTTGATATTATCTACATAAATAATTATGGAGAAAGTAAGCTAACATAATTATGACGATTGCACGTGCTGGGTCAGGAGGTCTGGCGCGTCACCAAGTATGATGCATGAGTAAAGACTGTGAGCTAGGTCACACACCTTTGAAGTGTGAAGACGGTGGTCATAATTCATGCAGATGTCTGATAACTGTCCCATAGTGCCACCGTCTCAGAACAGAAAGCGAGGTGTGACTTCGACAGATCTTTCATCTCGTACATTGTCTTGAAATTTGCCTGTGAATTTACGCTCGTTCCCTGGTTTGGAATTATTTAAAGATTCTGATATATCTATGTGCATGCGCCCTCGGCGGTGACTTTGACAGATCTTCCATGTGATAAGTTTCCATATTTTCGTGTAAAATCGGTCTAATTCCCCTGCTTATGAGCAACTGCGTTTAATTTGCCCTGGAACTGCAGCGTATGACGATTGCACGTGCTAGGTCAGGCGGTCAGGCGCGTCACCAAGTCCAAGGGTCGCGTCATCGAAGACTGTGAGGCCACACACCTTTGAAGTGTTCAGACGACGTTTACAATTCCTGTAGGTGTCTGATAATTGTCCCATGCTGCAACCGTCTCAGAATAGAAAGAAGGATGAAATTTTAATGTGTGCATGACAAACATTCTTCGTACAGAGGTGTAGCCATTGCGCGTTCGGCGCGAGGTGTGACTGACAGATCTTACATGTTACATATGTTCCCAATTTGTCAGTGAATTTACGTTCGGTCCCTTGTTTGAAATTATTTATAGATTGTGATACATATGTGCATGATTACACTGCATGTGCCTTCGGCATGAAGTGTTACATTGACAGATCTTTCACGTAATATACAGGTTCCCCTGTTTACGTGTCAATCTAGTCTAATTCTCCTGCTTCAGAGAAGCGAAAGTTACAGAGAATGAAAACTAAACATTTAAGATAGTTCTCAGCAAACTGATTAAATTCGGCTGTTTTCTCCGAATGAATTGCAAAGGAGTTCTTTTTTCTTTTTCTTTTTTCCTTCTTCATCAAAACGGGCTAGGCTGCTCTTCAACTGACAAATCTCTCTCTCTCTCTCTCTCTCTCTCTCTCTCTCTCTCTCTCTCTCGTTAACAAGCATCGTGGCAGTCAAGAACGGCTAAATTTCCCAGAGACGACTGACACTCGGAGTGTAACCTAGAAATAAAATATGCATGAGACAGCGAAAGTACCTTGTAGTACGCTTCCACTGCGTGTCAAACTAAGCTCTTACACATTTCTCGGCCGCATGCAAGTTGTTGCTTCCCATGGTTGGGCGCCTTCACTGCATAAGCGACGATCGAGGCAGACACCAACCATCCTAGAGGACAAAATTAATACGACCGGACGGGTGTAGTGGTCATGGTTGCGTGGATGGAAAGTGGTGAAGGAATTGTTTGGGGTCTTTCTTTCTTTCTTTCTTTTGGTTTGTTTCTGTGTTCTTGCTGTTGTTGTTGTTTCGGTTTTTTTAATACGTCCGGACGGGTGTAGTGGTCATTGTCGCGTGGATGGAAAGTGGTGAAGGAATCGGTGGGTTTTTTTTCGCTTTATCTTTGTTTGTTTGTTTTGTTTTGTTTTGTTTTTGTGTTCTTGCTATTGTTGTTGTTGTTCTTGTTGTTGTTTCGGTTTGTTTAATGCACGAAGGAAGGGGGCGGGTGATAATCGAAATGGACAACCTTATTCCGTTGCTATGCCGCTTCAAAACTTTCCACGATGACTGATTGCTCTCATTCAAAGCCGTTATTTTCAAACACGAGCATATTGATACACATCTTTAGCTTGTAGAAACGTATTAGTACAAGTCGGTCTCTGGTTGGTAAACCTTTCAATCGTTCTCACCGACAGCTGAAGACCCAAAGTGTGTTTCCAGTGCTATGGCGTTCTGAACTCGGAAAAACGCGGTGCTGTGACGTGGGAAACCCGCTGATTGACCGTGCAATGGTTTGGAGAAAAAAAGAAGAAGAAAAAAACGTCCATTTTGTTTCACCCTCGTGTTGTTGTTGTTGTTGTTGTTGTTGTTGTTGTTTGTTGGTCTGTTTGTTGGTTTTTTTTTCTTTTGTTGTTGTTGTTATTGTTTTGGGGGAGGTGGGGGTGGGGGGGGGGTCAGAAAACGTGTCTGTGAAAGGAAGAGCTCCTGTACGAAGGGAGAGAACCAGTCACAACCACCATCACGAAGCCCATCCCCAACTTCCTGTGCAACCCCCATCCGTATCGCTCCTCCACCTCATCCGTGTCTGTCAGTTGAGGACAAAACAGAGACAAGAAAGCCGGTGTTCATGTGAAACTTTCAGCCTCGCTGGCAGTAAACAGCCGTGAAATACACTAAAACCACCCCACAAAAACAAAGGTCAAGAGAACAGGAGAACACGTAAATCAGCCTGTTGAAAGGTCAAGGGATTTGAATTTAGTAAAAAGTAGAAACATAGAAAGGCTGTTCTCTTGCGGTTAACAAAAAAAAAAATCATTAATCTAAAACAGTTTTTAGAATCAATTTCGATCCTATTAAATTATTCACGGATTCCAAGAAGCTGACGTTTAGAACAAAAATTGATGGCTTGCTTGCAGGGGAAGAAAATGACACAGTAAATCAGGTTGCTCTTCTGTTCCTACTTTTTGAATTAGGTTTCAAGTGTGAAAGATCTGTTTTAGGATAACATTCGGCTTCATCACGTTTCCTTGTTTGTGCAGTTGGGGAGCTGGAAGATCTTATGGTCAACGCTTGTTCCCTAAGCGTTGACCATAACAACGAAAGGTCGCTGGTTCGAACCCCGACACAAGAAACAAGTCGAACAGATACGTTTGGCCTGTCAGTCTATTCCGAAAAACGGGCGCCGGGATAGCCGAATGGTAGAGCGTTGGACTTTCAAAGCTCGGGTCGTGAGTTCGAATCCCGGTTGGGGCCAAATATTTGTGCTGGCCTTTTCTCGTTGCCCCGTCTTTGATATCACCCACATGTGGTGGGAAAGGGCGTTAAACTCCCAAACACCCACCCATATTCCGAAATAAAAGCCTCAGTCAAGATGAACCGAAGACGTTGAAATACATGGAACAGCACCCACCCACCTATTCTTCGTAAAAGAAATCTAGAGCCAGGCGGGTGCTCGGTTCGATTCTACACAAACAGCCTGAATATAAAGTGGCAGCCCGCTATCATTGACACTGACTCTGCTCTGGAACTGTTTAGGGATTTTGTTTGTTTGTTTGTTTGTTTGTTTGTTTGTTTGTTTGTTTGTTTGTTTGTTGGAGGAGCGGGGGGGGGGGGGGAGATTAAGGCCACAGACTAATAAAAATGAAAATGTCCACAATTAATGAAGTATCAATTCACGTGTTTCCAACATAAGAGCTCCGATGTGGTGTTTTCTCCCACTGTCAGTTCATATCTTAATAAATCATTTGGTGAACCCAAAGTTTGTCGGATTTCTGTGATACACATGTGTGTGGGGGTGTGGACAAAATACTTGGGTTGTTTGAAGAGTTTCCACCTGAGGCTTATCCGTCCAAAATTGATCAATCTGCCGTCAAAACAGCCGGGCCGCACAGAAAACTGCGACCTTTCCACAATCCACTCCTGCAAAAAAAACCCAAAAAAACCTCGCTCTCTCTCTCTCCCCCCCCCCTCTCTCTCTCTCTCTCTCTCTCTCTCTCCCCCCCCCTCTCTCTCTCTCTCTCTCTCTCTCTCTCTCTCTCTCTCTTCCTCTTACACAGGAAACAGAGAGTCTTTTTAAATGGCACATTCTCATCCGAAGGGATTGTTAAGTATGGGGTACCTCAGGGCTCCATCTTGGGGCCTCTTTTATTTGTCTTTATATTAATGACCTTCCCTTTTGTTTATCTAGTCCCAACGTGTCCTGCGAGTTATTTGCAGATGACACAACACTACACACATCCGACAAAAAAGAGGCAACAATAAACAAAACACTCCAGCAGAGCCTCGATGAAGTATCTGAATGGTGTACCCAAAATCATATGATAATCAGCGTCCCCAAAACAAAGAGCATGCTAATAACTACCCGCTAAAGGCACCAGCGGAAGCTTCTACCTCTCAAACTATCTCTCGGCTCAGAGCCCATACACCAAGTGTCAACGCATCGCCTTTTGGGCGTTACAGTGGACGACCAATTGAAGTGGGAGCCGCACCTAGAAAAACTTAGCAAAACCCTGTCTAAAAATCTTTTTCTCTTAAGTAAACTTAACCGCATAGTTAGCCACGACAGTTGCAAAATGTTCTTTCACGCGCATATAAAAAGTCATATAGATTACGCCTCCAACCTCTGGGACAAATGTGGTGATATTCACTTGAAAAAGATCAATTCTCTCTATAAACGTGGTATAAAGCTTTTACATCCTGGGCCCTTACCCACAGAAGAAAAACTTAAAGCGCTCGAACTCCTCCCCCTTACCAAGCATCTTGAGTTCAACCGGTGTGTTTTCATGCACAAGATAGTCCACTGTAAGGCTCCTCCATATCTGACCACGTTCTTTCAACCAAGTCAGCGACACAACGCAAGAAATGGCCTGTTCCAATTACCATTACCTAGATTGGACATTTTTAAAACAAGCCTCTCATTCTCTGGGTCACTTTCATGGAACCAGTTGCCAGCATACTTAAAATGTACCCTGAAGCTTCATTCATTTAAAACTCAACTTCTCAGATACTTACGTCAGTCATAGGTCCATGAACAATATCTGTTTCTTGCTAAAGTACTCGTTATCAGATGGCACTATGACATGTTACCTTTTTACAAGTTATGTTGTATACTACAATTTCAAACACCATGCTATCTACTTCTTCACCTATTTTCCGATGTGTTTCCTTAGAATTTCTTGCTCTTCTATCTTTGCATGTTTAATTTTTTTTTCTATTTTCTTATTAGATTTACTCCTTTTGTGCCTGGTATACTTTTTGTCATGTTAGCCTTTACTTTTTAGTGTTTCTAGATTAGCAGGACAGCTTGTAAGATAGGCAGACCATGCCTACAAGTCTTTATCCTGAAATAAACGTTTCAGTCAGTCAGTCAGTCTCTCTCTCTTCTTTTACAGTAGTGTGACAATTGCAAGTTTTGAAATGGATTTGTGTGTCCACCACTTCTTCCGCTGCGATATAAAGGATCGTGGTCTCTTTCAAGTCAAGTCAAGTGAAGTCAAATTTATTGCCCGACCCTCTAGGGGCTCTGGTAAAAAAAAAAAAAAAGGAAGCAAACATATATACATTGCAGCCACCTGTAGCATAATCCTAACACACGTTATCACTGCGTTAACAAACGAAAAGTACCAATACAAAATACATGTAGTATACAGATTTGCCAAGCACGCCATCCATCCCAAACAATATTAACAAGAGACAAACACTGAAGAAAGGGAAAAAACTGCACCCAGATACTGCCGACCACCCACACTCTCTCTCTCTCTCTCTCTCGCGTGTATGATTTGTGTTTGCAAAGGTCGCACGTGTGTGTGAATGCGTTTGGACCCGACGGACGTATTTTCTCTATGGTTTTGTTTCCTGTAGTTTAGTGCATAATTTTCTGTTTTGATTTATCTTCTTAAACTGTTTTTTTTTTTTTTTTTTTAAATATTACTATTCTTTTTATTTGTTATTGCTTTAGTAGACAGTCTCTGTAGCATTAGCAACGGCAAGTTTGCAAACTGGCGAATTTCTGTCAAAACTTTTACCGTTGATAAATAAAGTTTCATCATCATCATCATCATCATCGCTCTCTCGCTCGCTCGCTCTCGTCTTTTCTTTCTTCGCCTCATCGAAGATAAATTGGTTTTGTAGTGATGTGTCAAACTCAGCACGACCAACTCACCTCACTGTGTGAGCGCGATTTCCTCTTGCATGTTGCTGTCAATTTTTATCCGGGCCTCGTGTTAAGTGAGAGCTGGTTCTGTGCGTGCGGTTAAGGCTTTGTGAGATTAATGTGTGGGCTGCCACAGTGTAGAACTGCCTCCCCCGCAGAAACAAAAATAAAAGAGAGAAGAAAATGTAGACGAAGCTGTACGCTTCGTTCGCCAAAGCTTTTGTGCTCTCAAGGGGAACTAACAGGTAAGTGGACGTTGCAAGGGAGAGAACTGTACCTGTATAGGAAGAGTGAGCAGAGGGGGGGGGGGGGGGGGTGGATATTAAAGGAAACTGAAAGGAGGCAAGACTGGTGAAGACCCCCCCCCCCCCCCAAGAAGGGCCGTATTACCCAGCATGTCCCTCACAGCTTCATATTGCAATGGGAATGTGATTTTGGTCCCCTGAAAAGGAGTCCAGGTTGTGTAGTGGCCATGTAGTGTGGACAGCTGCTTCGGTCTTAACGACCTCTTCAATCACCATCGGCCAAACATGAAGGTGGCAATGCTGTGACACATTTTTTTTTTTTAAACACATACTAGAAAGCCTGTTGACGCTGACGTAATGAAGTAGAGGGAGGCAGTTTTTTTTTTTTTTTTTAAACCTAAATGTTCTTGCAGATATGTAATGTTTGATATTTATTTTGACAGCTGTTGGTTTAGGCATTTCGTACATATACCAGAAAATCTATTGCCACCAGCTGACGTAATGATGTGAAGGGAGGCAAATTACGGCACAACAATACACCAGCAACAAGAAACACACTGAGTTATCGTTCTTGCAGATATGTCCGTATATTTTAACTACACTAAGTTCACTAAGCATTTTTTTAACACAGTCATGCCAGAAAACAAAATTGTTCACGCTGACGTAATGAGTAAAGGGAGGCAAATTACAGCCAAAAAAAAAAATAAAAACAGCAGTAAGAAACGCCCAGAGTAGTTGTTCTTGGGGATATGTTATATTTAATATTTTGACTGCATTTGGTTACGCATTTTGTACACATACCAGAAAATCTGTTGCCACCAGCTGACGTAATAACGTAAACAGGAGGCAAATTACGGCAGTAAAACAAATCAGCTGCAAGAAACACCCTGAGTAATATTGTTCTTGTGTATTTTGACGGCATTGGGTTACGTATTTTCTACATAAAAAAGAAAAAAAGGGGAAGAAAAAAACACGATATGGGGGCTTTTTGCACAGCAGGAACCGGTTCCTGTTTCAAGTTAACCGGCCTACACTGACAGGCCTCTGGTAACTGGTAAATGGGATTCCTTCAAATCGATTGAATGGACCGAAAGCAAGGTGGAAGGGAAAAAAATGGCTCTTTCAGCGAAAATAGAAGTTCCTGAATGGGTTGATTTCCGGGACGGCTGACACGAGGAAAACAATCCCATTGTGGGGGGCCAGGGGTGAAATGTCTCGGAGAAGAGTGGGGAATGGGGGGGGGGGGAGGTGGAAGAGGGTGTTGAAAGAGGTGAGTGGTGTTGAAAGAGGACGTTGCATTGCCTCCGCTCTGCAAGTCTGCGACGGAGTACACTGTCTACCATGTTGAAACAGTTACGCCTGTGAGGGTGGTGGTGAGTGGGTAGGTGGGTGGTTGGATGGGGTATTACCTACGGTTATCCAAAAAAGTGGTATTTTTGTTGTTGTGTTGTTGTTATTGTTGTTATTGTTGTTCTTTTTAAGCGCTATGGGTTTTGCAAGCGCTTACGCCCTTTTCCAGATGACGGTAACAGTTTGTTTCCCTACCCAGCTTCACACTGGACAGTTTTCATTTCCTCTCAGCAGGTTTTAGCTGTTTGTTGTTGTTGTTGTTGTTGTTGTTGTTGCTGTTGCTGCTGCTGCTGCTGCTGCTGCTGCTGCTGCTGCTGCTGCTGTTTTGTTGTTGTTGTTTTGTTGTTGTTGTTTGTTAATTTACACGGAATGTCGTACGTTTGCAGCAGTGCGTTTATTTGCGCTGACTTTTTTCTCGTTGCCCCGTATTTGATATCATCCTTACGTCGTCGAAAAGGGCGTTAAAGGACTGTAATCGCAACAAAATGCCACAAACAGTGTGTTTAAAGAAATAATCGACTGTGGAAAACGCACAGCCAACTCTGTCACAGTTAAGAGTTTCCAGCGTCCCTGAAACCCCAATAAAAGCCAAGGGCAGCCTCGTTTCACAGCTCAGCGTTTTGACATTGAGCGAGAGAGATCGCAGCGGCTTGTCTTCTCGTGCAGCACACAACAGCCGCTACACGCTGTCGCGATGTAGCGTCTCGCTCACTGGCCAAAAGCACAATAAAGTCACTGCAACCACACGCTCCGGTTTTATAAAGGTCTCCGAAGCGCTGAGAACTCTGCAACTGTGACAGAGTTGCCTGCATTGCACAGACGCAGAAATCTCAGTTCTTTAAAACACACACACACACACACACACACACACACACACACACACACACACACACACACACAATGTTTGCGGCTTTTGTTGAGAATGCAGACCTTTAAACTCCCAAACACCCATCCACCCATCCGCAGCAGCGCGTTATACAGTTTCTGCTCTTGTTAGCCAAGATTCTGAAATCCACGTACCCTGATATCAGCCCGCGACGGAGTACACTGCGTACCTTGTCGCAAGAACTATACGACAAGATCGCATTTCAGCCAAATTTCAGCGTGACCATATCGTAATTCTTTGGTAATGTTATTGTCTAACGTCACAGAATGGTAATATTTATTGTGTCCTGGTTTTTCTATTCTGCATTATTGCCCGTATTAAGCCGTAGGCTCGACTCTTATGCAAATGGATTCCCATAATATGCATGCACATTCACCACACCAGTACCACAGCCTCCATTTATGAGTTGTACAACGAACCGCATAACTAAGAGCTGGTCACAGGCCGTAGTTATGTGGTTCTTCGTTATACACTCGTTGAGGCATGATATTTACCGCGAGCTGAAAATCAGCCTTTTGTTTGAAACGCAATAACTGGCCCCGGATGGAACTTCTTGTCAATGAGCCCCAAGGGTGTGTGTTGGGTGTTTAGGAGTTTAACGCTCTTTTCCACCACGTAAGGGTGATATCAAAGACGGGGCAACGAGAAAAAGGCCAGCACAAATATTTGGCCCCAGCCGGGATTCAAACTCACGACCGGAGCACAGAAAGTCCAACGCTCTACCATTCGGCTATCATTCGGCTATCCCGGCTCCCCCAATGAGCCTCAAGCCTAGACTAATATTATATAATACAAAGAACCGCATAACTAAGAGCTGGCCACAAGCCGTAATTATGCGGTTCTTCGTTATACTCTCTTCGAGGCATTATATTTACAGCGAATTGAAAATCAGCCTTTTGTTTGAAATGTAATAACTGGACCCGGATGGAACTTCTCGTCACAAACCTAAACTTATGAGTTATATAATAGAAAGAATCGCATAACTAAGAGCTGGTCACAAGCCGCAGCTATGTGGTTCTTGGACATTCTCTCTTCGAGGCTGATATTTACTGCGAATCAAAATTCAGCTATTTATTTGAAACGCAATAATTGGCGCTGTATGGAACTTTTTGTCCACAAGTCTCCAGCTTAAACTTAAGAGTTATATAATACAGAAAACCGCATAACTAAGAGCTGGTCACAAGCCGCAGTTATGTGGTTCTTGGTTATCCTCTCTTTGAGGTGATATTTACAGCCAATCAAAAATCAGCTATTTATCTGAAACGCAATAACTTATGGAACTTTTTGTCAAAAAGTCCCAAGCCTAGACTTACGAGTTACATAATCAAAAGAACAACATAACTAAGAGCTGGTCACACGCCGTAGTTATGCAGTTCTTGGCTACACTCTCTCCGAGTATAATATTCCTCCCCAAAAATCAGCCATTTATTTGAAACGCAATAACTGGCGCCGTATGGAACTTTTTTTTGGTCAATAAGCCTCAAGTTTTCAGCAGGCGTCAGGATTACTCTGTTTATCACAAGCCCTGCAGACACGCTGCAATGAAGTCAGCTGCAAGAAATAAAGACTGCGCGACAAGGGAAAATGTGCATGCCGCAGGGACAACATAAAAGTCACTTTGTTTGGACAATAAAACATGATTTGCTCGTCTGCTGGAGCTGCACTAATAGCATTTCCCATTAGGCTGCGTGCAGAAGTGCCGGTAAAAAGTAGGGTTGTTTTTCCAGACTGTTTGTGTATGCTTCTTCCTTGTTCGGGGAATCGGGAGATTTATTCTGTTTTCCAGAGTGTAAATTCTGACGCTTCTGTTGGTGATACGCATATGTATGTGTTTCTCTCTCTCTCTCTCTCTCTCTCTCTCTCTCTCTCTCTCTCTCTCTCTCTCTCTCTCTCTCACACACACACACACACACACACACACACACACACACACACACACACACACACACACACACACACACACACACACATACACACACACACACACACACACACACACACACACACACATGGCGTATCAAGACTCTCTCTCTCTCTCTCTCTCTCTCTCTCTCTCTCTCTCTCTCTCTCTCTCTCTCTCTCTCACACACACACACACACACATACACACACACACACACACACACATATATGACGTATCAAGACTCTCGCTCTCTCTCTCTCTCTCTCTCTCTCTCTCTCTCTCTCTCTCTCTCGCTCTCTCTCTCTCTCTCACACACACACACACACACACACACACACACACACACACACACACACACACACACACACACACACACACACTGCCCTTTTTGTTATTATTGTGAATTATTCACAGTCACGCAAAACCCACACAGTTCCTTTGGTTTTGTTTCTAAATGACAAATTCTCTTTTTTACCGCTTGTAAATTACGGATGCAAGGAATTAAACTTTCCTGTCCTTTATCAAGACTGGAACAGCTCTTTTCGTTTACCGCTGGATTTCACTTTTCTTCGAACGATCTTTCTGCACTCGTCTCAGACGTATGGACACCTTTGTGCTCTCAGCGATCCCCCCCCCCCCCCCACCCCCAGAAAAAAAAAGAG
>JACVVK020000006.1:3055000-3140000 GCA_018292915.2 Batillaria attramentaria | reverse complement strand
ACAATTTACCACGAGTGCCAAGGAAATTTAACCCATGTCACACTACTGGTGTTTTTGCATCGCTTATTCTACTGCAAGCAAAATTGCCCCTTGCGCTGCTGGGTCGAGCTGGAACTGTAAAAATATTTTCCTAATTTCTCGGTTGCACGTTCCTGAAAAAATCGATCGCATTAAATTGCCACCAAGGCCCCAAAAAGAGACATTAAGGTTTATTTTGGTTTTTGTCTTGCAACGCGAGCAAACAGCAAGATTTATGTTGTTGTTGTTGTTGTTGTTGTTGTCGAAGCTGTGGCTGCTGCTGTGGTAGTAGTAATAGTAGTGGTAGTAACATTAGCGGGTGGGTGTTTGGGGGTTTAACGTCCTTTTCCACCGCATACGGGCGATATCAAAGACGGGGCAACGATGAAAAAGCTAGCACAAATATTTGGCCCCAGCCGGGATACGAACTCACGACCCGAGCATTAGAAGTCCAGCGCTCTACCATTCGGCCACCCTGGCTCCCCGGTAGTAACATTAGTAGTATTAGCAGTAATAGTAGTAGTGGTAAAGAAGTTGTAGTAATAATAATAATAATGAGTATTGTATAGGCGGTTTACCCAATTTCATGAATCGGCTCAAAGCGGTCGCGAACTGAACCCAACACGCACGCTCACGTAATCACACGCATTCTCTCACACACCGGACATAAACACATTACAATCACGTGGTGCGAAGGGTCAGCTCAGCTATTTAAATTTCGGAATTTAGAATTGCATTTATTTTTCAAATTTGGTGGGCTGAACATTTCCAAAGCAGAGGGGAAGGGCCGGAGTACCCGGAGAGAACGAGGACGAGGAGCTGGAGCCGTGGCAGTAGTAGTAGTAGTGGCTGTGGTTTTAAAAAAAAGCAGCAGTAGTAGTTGTAGAAGTAGTAGCAGCAGTGGTAGTAGTAGTAGTAGTTGCAGCAGTAGCAGTAGTAGTAATGGTGGTAAAAAGACATAATGGTAGTAGTAATAGCAGAAGTAATAGTATTGGTGGTGGTAGTAGTAGTAATAGTAGTAGCAGTAGCAGCAGTAGTGGAGGCAGTAGAAGTAGTAATAGTGGTAGTAGTAGTAGTAGTCGTAGCGGCAGTAGTAGTAGTAGTAGTCGGAGTAGTAGTAGCAGCAGTAACAGCAGCAGTAGTAGCAGCAATAACAGCAGTAGCAGTTGTAGTAGTAGCAGTAGTTGTCGTAGTAGTAAAGTCGTAGCAGCAACAGCTGTTGTTGCTGATGCTGCTGTTGCTGCTGTTGTTTCTGTTTGCTGCTGCTGTTGATGATGCTGCAGTTTTTACTGCTGCTGCTGTTGTTGCGTCGTTGTTGTTGCTGTCCTTGGTGTTGTTGCTGTTGTTGTTGTTGGATACGTCAAAGCTTACTGGTTATTGAGTACACATTCCGGGGCAGAAATCTAATGCGCATGTGACGGATAACAGGAACCCGATGGGACAATAACATGAAAAATAACGCGGCTCCAGCAGCTGGCTTTAGTGGGATGGTTCAGTGTTAGTGATGCTGGTGGTAGATGTTGTTGTCGCTGTTGCTGTTGTTGTTGCTGCTGCCTCTGCTGCTGCTGATGTTCTTCTTGTCGTTGTTCCCATGATCCGAGTATAGAATGCGCCCACACTGTCTGTCCTTTTTTGCAAAGCCTTCCAGTAACTTCCTGTCCAACTATAGTCAGTTTCACCAGTGTATGTCTGTCCATCGGTGTCAAATATGCATGAGTGTCGGTGAGGGGTCGGGGCGCATTGAGTTTTATTTAAAGAAATGCTCCCTGCAAATACCATTTAGTAGTAGTAGTAGTAGTAGTAGTAGTAGTAGTAGTAGTAGTAGTAGTAGTAGTATAGTGACTTTTTGGTTCCGACCCCGTTGGCTCTCTCGCAAAGAACGGATTCGATGGAGGAAATGACAAGGAAGCGGACCAAATTGTTTTTTGCCTCTGCCGACCTCGGTGGTGCTGCACTTTCTCAGCTGGTGGGACACAACAAGCGCGTTGGCGGCATGGACATGTCTGTGGAATTTCTATGACGTTGTAAGGGTTGGCGTTGGCGTACAAATCAGCACGCTATCCTATTGTGGAGCTTGCTGTAGTGACTTTGGGTGGGAGTGGGTGAAAAGGCATGATGGTGGCTGCGCCATTAGATCAGCGAGAAACGAAAAAAAAAAATATAAAAAAGACTTTTGAAAAATCCGAAACGAAATTTCATTGTACGTTCTGGAAATTGTTGCTGCAGCACGTAAACACACGCCCGCGCGCACCAAGAGAGAGAGAGAGACAGAGAGAGAGACAGAGACAGAGACAGAGACAGAGACAGACAGACAGACAAACAGACAGACACAGAGAGAGAGAAAGAGAGAGAGAGAGAGTTGCGAAACCCTTCATCTGGAAAAGGTCAACACAATTTCAAGTCGAAACCACGACAGAAATTCTGTGGAACGAAATCATCACAATTTACTCTGATGAAAAAAAAAAATAACAAAAAAAGTTCTCGATCCCCGAGCAAAGTAGTCACATGCCCTCCTGAACTTTAGCATGAAAGAAAAAAACAGGCCAAAGCCAAAAGACATGCAATGCTTGTCCAATTTTGCTGGCATTAGGAACATTCAGCCGTGTGGGGCTTTGTATTATTATTTTCATTCTCTAAAGCCAGTTTCTGAGACCCCTAAACATCACAAGATAATCTGACAGGCCTGTCAACAGATCAAATTGTCTCTAGGCCTTCTTTTTTTTTTTTTTTCTTTTTTTTTTTTTAGCTGTCGCAACTCAGCTCAAATGAGATATTATACGACAGGAAAGAAGTTTCAGAGGTCTTGGCATAGTGAGCTCATTTGATCTGTTGAGATCGCTTCTGCTGATTTGTCACAGTTGTCACAGCTTTGCGGGGAGAACATCGGCGCATTTGGGGAAAAGCGAGACAAACAGAAAGACAGACAGGCAGGCAGAAACAGAAGCAGACAAACAGAAAGGCAGACAGAGAGATTTACGTTGCAAGTTCAACAATACGCACAGAGCACGCAGCTGCAACTGAAAATTGTCCTGTAGCGAAAACTAAAGCGCATATCAACAGACAGACAGAGACAGAGAACTGCTAGTCCTCTGGGGAAAACGAAAGTACAGACAGGAAGAGACAGAGACAGAAAGACAGACAGAGAGACAGGCACAAACACAAACACAGAGACAGACACAGAGATAGACAAAGAGACAGACACAAAGATAAAGAGACAGACACAGAGACAGAGGCAGACAGAGAGACAAAGAGACAGAGAGACAGAGACAGTGACAGTGACAGTGACAGACAACTGAAAAAAAACCACTGAATTCTCTCAAGAAAACAGAGGCACATCTCAACAGTGGACAGACAGACACAGAACATGGCCGACCAGTTTAAACTCTGTACAGCCGTAGACGCCCCGGTTGAAATCTCTACGATACATGCATTGAAACTGCGAAACCTTTAAACGCAAGCTTAGTCTATCAACCTGTCAGTCAGACTAAGCTCACGTGACCTAAATGTCAAATGATGTATCAAAAGTCATCTGACTCGGTAATCAGAGAATTGAGGACGTTTTCAACGAGCAGTTCTCGAAAGAGGTGAGAGAGAGAGAGAGAGAGAGAGAGAGAGAGAAAGCAAACATGTGTTTTATGCAACCTACGCTTTAAAAAATCGTCAAGCAATGTAATAAATGTCAGACTTGAAGTGTCAGGTAAATGGATTTCATTCGATGATCAGAAATCGGACAATTTGCGCAATGTTTGCGAAAGCGTGGTTGACACGTATTAACATTTCAACCGTTCGCGTCATTTGCAGGTTTTGTGTGAAATTCTGATCGAAAATAAACGCATCTGAGAACAATAGTTTGAAAAAGAAATGCTACAGTCAGCATTTTAACTGACATTTTCCTTCGGCTTACCTTTCCTGTACTATTTTTCTTTAACGTGTGAATCTTTTGACAAACGCTGCATTTACAATAATCGAAAAAGACACCAGCGAAAAGAAAAAATTACGAATATGGAAAGGGCGTCTTTTCATCTACACTCTGAATTTTATGCAGTATCCGTAGTGGAGTCTCCGGTTACGAACTGAAGGTAGATGCACACACACACACACACACACACACACACACACACACACACACACACACACACACACACACACACACACCCACCATCAAACAAATGCTTGCATGCGCTATTTTCCCGGAAAGTATGGGGGCAGATATTTAACACCGTACAGATGGTGCAGCTCTATCAAAACACGCGAGATAACGCCTGCCTAATCGTTTTCTAACAGAATATGTGTGCCGCAAATTGATGTAAGTTGTAACACCTTGCCAACGCTTCACCGGGTCTGCGGACACGCTATGTCGATCGTTAGATCACCAGTGTGTGTCATATGCAAATGGTAACGTACATTATTAGCTGCTGGTATCAGCAATATTGCGGCGTGTGTGTGTGTGCGTGCGTGCGTGCGTGCGTGCGTGTTCGCACACGTGTGCAGTATGTGGCCGGATACTGATTAAGCAAATTTCACTATCGACGGAACTGCGACACCTCCGCAGACATATCAGGCTCCAGTAATCGATCCAACAACGCAGACAGGGCAATATATTGTTGCACCAACTATCTCGCCGTCCCTCATTCCCATACCCATATCTATAACATGTCAGTTAATGATAGATTTGTCAATATCAATGTCCGCAACATGCGAGCACCTGGTGGTGGTTGTCAAAACAGTTGTCTCGCCTATCCAATTTTACACCCTCGAGGCCAATGGCCGAGGTTGGTCGGGGCCCTGGCAAGGAAAGGAGGTGTGTGACAAGATCGCAGAAACTGATGATAACTGGGATACACCACTAATTTGGTAATTAAATCACAATGATAATGTTAACACGCCTCCACCTAAGGATTTGTTGATCAACAAAAGCAGCAAACATAACGTAGTTTAATAATTTGCGTTCCGTGATAATTTCATGAGAACTCCCGAACTAATGCGGTGCTGACCTTGACCTCGAGTGCGCGCGAGGTACAGGCGCGTGATTTGCAAGAATGGCGTGAACGTTTGCGTATCATGTGCTCTTCTTTTGTGCAGCGTTGAACTCAGTCATTTTGAGCACTGCTGTGTCGGATGGAAACGAGGCGGTGGGTGGGTGGGTGTTTAGGGGTTTAACGTCCTTTTCCACCACATAGGGTGATATCAAAGACGGGGCAACGATGAAAAAGCCAGCACAATATTTGGCCCCAACCGGGATCGAACTCACGACCCGAGCATTAGAAGTCCAACGCTCTACCATTCGACCACCACGGCTCCCCGGAAACGAGGCGGAAAAAGTGAGTACTTATGGTAAAAACAAAGCCCCCCTGCAACCTATTTCATCAGGTCAGTACATGGAGCGAAATCAAGTGAATGTGTATAACGAGATGAGGAGTGCGGGGAGTGCTCCTTATTTCCCACTTGCGCCTACAACTTTCTGCAGTTAGCGACAGTCTGCAGTTAGCGACGTAACAGAGGTGTCCTCCGTCATTGTCGGGTTCGCGAACTGCCAGCTATGGGGGACAAAATGCATTCTTGCCAGCACAAGCAAGCTGTGCATCTCTATACATCCCGATATTTCCGACCTCCAGAACAGTTCTATCGTCAGATATGATAAAAGGGCAAAATTGCTTATCATGTACATGGAGAGTAGGCGCTCTTATCAAATGCTACTTCTTTCGTCTGCGTCAATGAATCGAACGTCAAAGAAAGCTGAGTGTTAATATGCCTGGTTACCCCTAGAATAATTATAATTCCAGTCAATTCTGACGCTGAACAGACATGTTATAATTGTTATTATGTAGCTGGATTATCTTCACCCAAGGTAAGTTCTTGACATCCCCTTCCAGTCTTTGATGGTAGAGCGTTGGACTCTCAATGCTCGGATCGTCAGTAAAATATTTGTGCTGGCCTCTTTCTCTTTGATATCACGCTTACGTGGTGGACGTTAAATTCCCAAACACCCACCCACCCACTCCAGTATTTGGATGGCTTCAATTTTTGGCCAAGCAGAAAATAAATCTTTAAAAAACAACAACAACAAAACAGGGAATGCCAAGAACTCACTAGTTCTCCCTTGCCTGCAGCGGTTTGTTGCCGAATAGCTAAATACAGACTGCGACCACGGACAGCACGGGGGAAAATATCATGCAATTGCAATATCAAGCACTCAGTACGTCTTCCCTGTCCGCAGACGGCGGTTGTCAACACCAAAAAATATAGATTACGAGTATGGACAGCAGGGAAGGTGGTTTCCTCGCCATCCCGTAATCGGAACTGACGCGACGGAAGTCAGTGACCGCAAGGCAATACGATGGAATTGGACGACAAGTAGCGGGTCGCCAAGTTAAGTTCTTCCTGGTGAATGCAAACGAACGCCTATTGTACAAACTCGCCGGTACTGCCGGTCAATTTTTTCTCTTTCCGGGAGGGGGGATGGGGAGGGGGACTTCCGAGTGTGTGGCTGCCAGTGTTTCAACGTTGATGAGGACCTAAATCTTTGCCATCCTGGCGGACCATCTGGAAGGCTGACGAACTGATCTAGGGTCATAGCCCTCGCCGATACGAATGCATTCTTTCAGATATGCGTTGCACAGAAATGTTGCTGACTGCGTGTTGTTATACTGGACAGCTGATTAAAAGATGTTAAACAAAAAGACAAAAGAAACCTATGAGTTATTAAGTGGTATTAAAAAAATAAGAAATATTCTTTCAGCCAAAGCCTATTGTACAGACTCTCTGGTGCGACTCAGGTGTCTGGGTTCTGAGAGTGTGGCTGTGTTGATGAAGACCTACAGTACTGGCAGGTGGTAGTTTTTTGTTGTTGTTCTTTTTCCCTTGTCTCTGCCCTGGCAGTCCGTCTGGAAGAGATGACAAATTGACCTGAGGTCATTGCCTGCGCCGATACGAACACCCTTCCAACAGAGGGTCTACTGTACAAATTCTCTGGTGCTACTCAGGTGGTCAGGCTACGTGGGTGTGGCTACCAGAAGCACGCTGATGAGGTCCAAGAGTTCCGGCAGATGGTAGGGTTTCTTCTCCCGATCCTGGCAGACCGTCTGTAAGGCGCGACGAATTGATCTCAGGTCAATGCCCCGCGCAGATACGAATACGATACGCGTAGTCTTTTAGTGCAGTGCTGACTGATGACTCAGCTGATCGAGCCGATGCATGGAAATAGCCGCCGATCTGACGCAAAAGAGTAGGCTGGATGCAAAAGCCGAGTGGGGCTTTCAGTGCTCGATACGTTTACGATACAAGTTTTTGTTACGTCTGCCGGGAGCCTAAAGTTTTGGCATTAACCTTACTTGGTCGTGGAAGAGGTCGTTAAATCAGCAACCAACAAACAAGGATGTCTGACGGATAAGATATGGTGATGCAATGGATTCCTGTAACTATATGTGAAGAAATAGCTGATTTGTATTGAACAGAATTGAGTGGAAGAATCCTGTCCTAGTGACCTAATAATATTTCATGGCAGTCGGGTTTCTCAGTCCTTCCGTTTCTTTCTAAAGGGTGCGGTCAGGTCCCGAGTATGTCCTCAGGGCTATCATCAATTTACTACGTGCATCCATCTGGTATTGGACAAAGCATTGTGAAAGAATAGCCTTCTTGATCTTCCATTGGAGACGGTGCACACAGGACATCTGTTTACCTTCCACACACACCAGCTGGCGCTGAAAAGAATGGGATCAAGCAGCAGCTGCGGTTGACTGAAGGACAAATGAGTGGCTATATGTGTACACTAACCAGCAATGTTTTCGTTGGGGAACAAGAGCTGGGAGGCTTTGGTTGGTTGTTTGTGGGTCGTCTTGTCTCCTGAGGGTGATATCAAAGACGGAGCAACATGAAACCAAACAGTATGAATTCTGGGCTCCCAGATGGAGGTGCGGGTGGGTAGGTGGGTGGGTGTTTGGGGGTTTAACGTCCGTTTCCACCACATAGGGTGATATCAAAGACGGGGCAACGATGAAAAAGCCAGCATAAATATTTGGCCCCACCCGGGATCGAACTCACGACCCGAGCATTAGAAGTCCAACGCTCTACCATTCGACAACCCCGGCTCCCCTCCAGACGGAGGTGCGAACTCACGACCCGATCATTGAAGGCCCGACGCTCGATTTTCTACCACCTCGGCTGTCCCGCTTTCGATTATAATAATAATAATACGAAGAAGAAGAATACGAATAATACTAGCTGTGTGTTGTGAAAGCGCTTTACCCAATTTCCTGAACTGGCTCAAAGCCCCGCGAACTGAACCCAAACATGCACGTTCACGTGAATCACACGCATACAAGAAGGAAAAATTCTTTCTCATGAGAGGGGGCTCGAACCTGACCTCTCGCATTGGTGACAAAGGCTTAACCACCAGACCACCGACCGCCCTTAATGGGAAAGAAGAACTGGCAGATGAGCTGTCGTACAACGAAACTATATTCTCATTTAACTTGGTGACAAAGGCTTAACCACCAGACCACCGACCGCCCTTAATGGGAAAGAAGAACTGGCAGATGAGCTGTCGTACAACGAAACTATATTCTCATTTAACTTGCAAACTGGATTTTTTTTAAATGGAGTTTTTGTTTTGGGGCTGTACGTCATCAGTCCACCACGAAAGTGGTACAAGAAAAAAGATCTATACACATATTTTAACCCTGGTCGTGCTGAAAACGGAATATTCCGGACTACCTTTGTGTTTTTTTTCAGCATGAGAGAAATTATTTCAACACGTCCAGTGTTAACCCTACTTCAGTTCCAGCCCACAACCTTCACGTTGAGATTCCGACGCTTAACCGCCTACGCTACTGCGACCTCCCTCATTTTACACATAATTATTTGCCTTCTGGCTCTGCTTCCTGTGATTAAGTGTTCAATGTAACAAGCTAGTCGATGTTCTTTTTACGTTTTACGCACGGTTAGGCGGGTGTTTTAAATGTCTTCTGTGTGATGCTAAATGTCTTCTGTCAAGCATGGTGATAATTTCAAAACAAGGGCGATAGGGACAAAAAAGTAATCTGTTCTGGTTTTTTTTGTTGTTGTTGTTGTTGTTGTTTTTGTCCCGAAGCTCAACGCTCACCCGCGTGACCTGTCATCGCAACCCCTTCATCGTACACAAGGATCCTCTCAACTCCGCCACCCCACTCCCAACCCTCCTTCTCCACGCCCTGTCTTCTGTCAACTATGATGATACTTTCCAAGTCAGGTTCAATGCTCGCCCACGGAAGCTCTTTAGCTTACACGAGGACACCCCATCTATTCCCCCTCCACAATCAACCCCACCCCCCTCCTCCCCTACACACACACACACCTCCCTCCAACTCCCACAACCTCCCCACGATCCTTCATCTCCATTCACAACACAAGAAAAACTTTTCCCTACGTAATAAATGATAGTGCACTTTCGCCGAAAGCTCTTGATCAAACACTCAACAGTGGTGTCAGATGCCTCCTCCGCCCTCTTCCTACCCCCCCCCCCCCCTTTCCCAACTCCCCCCCCCCCCTCCACCTCAACACCACAATTCTTCATCCCTTTAATAACTAACACAAGAAAGGGGTTATGAAAACTTCCCACTGTTACGGTAATGAATGGCGACGCACTTTGGCCGAAAGGCGCTGTCGTTTAAAGACATCACCAAACACTCTGCGGGGGTGTCGTGTGCCTCATCATATCGATCACCGCTCGATTAGAGCCGCCCGGTGAAGCCCGGGGCGTGGGGCCCAGCGGTAGAGCTGTGTCTATATGTCTTGGGGAAGACGGTCGCTCTCATGGTTTCCGTGGCTGCTTGACTTCTGTCCAAGGTTCAATAGCTGATGCGGTTCATATAGAGAGGACTGCATCATATCTATTGTGAGTTACTCCTACAAAAAAACATACGACACACAAAGCTCACTCAATGCCCGGCCACAAGCCCAGCGGTAGAGCGGTATCTGTATGTCTTGGGGAAGAAGGCCGCTCTCCTGGTTTCCGTGGCTGCTTGACTTCTGCCCCAGGTTCAATAGCTGATGCGGTTCATATAGGGTGGACTACATCATATCCATTGGGAGTTACTCCTACAAAGAAAAACCCACTTCACACAAAGCTCATTCAATGCCCATGCTGTCATCCGCGATATTACACTGTCTCTATTGTCATCAATGGCAGGGAATGTAACTATGTATTTAGTGTGAAAGATAACAAGAAAATTCCACCAAAACGAATCACTGTAAGCTGCCCTTGAGTAAAGTTCTGTTTTAGGCACGGGCTGTCAAGAGTACAGCTCCTTCCCTCTAGGACCACCTGCCAGTTTACCTAAGTCAGGTACCGCGGCGGCCAAATCCTTCAGCCAAAACCCTCTCTCTCTCTCTCTCTCTCTCTCTCTCTGTAGCGCCATACAAATGGCCAGTCATCATCACCATCACCATTATCATCATCATTATCGCCATTATCATTATCATCACCACCATTTCTTCTGTCTCTGAACACACGCGTTACATAAAAATCGCGATTTTCTGCCCGTCTTGGACAAACACCGTTGACTGCATCTGTGCGAATCTCCACTGCTGGCATCACTATGCGGCGCCCTACGCAGAACTCGAGCGGAAAAAGAAATCACGCCTCCCGCTCAGAGCGCGACAGAGGTGCGTGCGTGAGTGATCGGGATCCGTCAGGCCGTCTTCCCGCGGCTGCCGGAGCTTGGTGTAGGTGATCGAATTTGGGACTCCTCTCGCGGCTTGATGAGGAGTTAATTGATAGTCAGTATCGCCCGGCCCTGCCGCTCCTGTGGGCCCCCGCGCACCGAGACAAACGACGTCTTCCTAGGCTTCGGTATCTTGTCCAGAGGTGGGTGGGGGAAGTCCGTCAATTGGGATTTGCAGTGCACCACACATCCTGGTCAGATTTCTGTCCAGACTATAGATTCCGGTCAAGGTGTCCAGTCGAGTCCTGTTTGGTTTTTCGTCCACACCTCTGCTCCGATTTCGGTGCAATCTGTCTAGACCCATACAATCTTGTTTAATTACTCGATCAGGTGTTTGCTTGTTGACTGTTTTGTTTCGTTTCCTTTCCGTTTGAGTTTGGTTTGGTCTGGGTTTTTTGGTTGTTTTGTTGTTGTTGTTGTGTGTGTGTGTGGGGGGGGGGTTGGTTTGGGTTTGTTTGTTTTTTGTTGTTTTTGTTTGGTTGGTTCTTTGTTTATTTGTTTGTTTGGTTTTTCTTGTTTCATTATGTTCGCTCAGATTAGATCAGATAATCAGTCCATGTCCAGCACTTCCGCTGCTTGAAAATTGTGGTTAAGGCGATGGTCTACGGACTCATTCACAAACACGTTGTCCAGGCCAAAATTTCGTCCACATATCAACCAACGGACAAGGGCTGGTACAGACAGGTATCATCTCCAATAATAACAGGGAAGAACCTTCTTTCCACTTTGAAGTCTTCAACGAATAGGATGATTCTCGTGTCCTAAGACACGGAATATTGCCTGTCTCTTACACGCCTTGGTTACTTTACCCACAGGGAAGAAGGTACGGAAGCGACAATCCTCCTAGACAAGGCTCTGTCAAACCACATCACGAAGCTATATGCAAATTTAGCGTTCATCGCGTGCAAAACAATCAGCTTTGTCGGCGATTGGCTGCAAGACCCCAGTCGAGCTCCGCATGAATATTCAACGAGACTCACATGCAATCCGATTCTTTCCCTGACAACTCTCTCTCTCTCTCTCTCTCTCTCTCTCTCTGTTTTTCATAATACTTTTTTTTCCATTTTCACTTTTACAGTAGTGTGGCAACGGCAAGTTTGGAAACAGTTTTTTTTGTGTCTACAACATCTTCCGCTGGAAAATCAAGGTTTGTTATCTGTCTCGGCGTTACACATAGAAACACCAACCACCCAACTCTCTCTCTCTCTCTCTCTCTCTCTCTCTCTGTTTTTGAAAACACTTTTTCCATTTTCTCCTTTTAAGTAGTGTGGTAACGGCGAGCTTGCGAATGGTTTTGTGCGCCTACAACTTCTTCCGCTGGAAAATCAGGCGCTCTCTCTCTCTCTCTCTCTCTCTGGTTAGTGTGGGGGTGGAAATCATCAGTCCAGATCTAGTGTAGGCGTGGGACTATCACATTCCCGTGTAATAAAGGTTAGGGATAATAATGAACGGCCCTCGAGCGAACCGAAGACAATTTGCAACGCTCGGCGATTTTCCTCGCGCAATAATTGCCATGCATTAGTCGCAGGAAATCGAAATATGCTCGTTGGAAAGGGCAGGACTAGGCCGGACAGGCAGACAATGAGCGCTGCAGCATGTACCGTGACCGATTAATAGGTCTGCAGGTTGTTGTTTTTTGTTTTGTTTTTTTACATTGGATCAGCTGCATCCCATTCGTGTATGATTTATTTCTTTTCTTTTCTTTTTCTTTCCTGTAGATGTGAAGAAGACCGACCCTGTATACGCACAGAAGTAACACATTTTGTAAAGCGCTCGAGTATCCCACACTTTTTGCCTTTTTGTATGTTTTGGCCCTTTATTAAGAGTGTGGCTGTGTGTTCTGTTTGTGTTTTGTACTGTGTTGACAGGTAACAGCTGTGGTTTTTTGGTGGGTTTTTGTTTGTTTGTTTGTTTGTTTGTTTGTTTTTTCTTTTGTTTTTGTTTTTTTAAGAAGGTTGAGTAAGACAGAGTTTGCCTCACGTTTAGTTCATCGTGTTTTAATAATGTAGATCTGTTTTCCGTGTTCCAGAAGTTTCTATTGTTTTCACGAAAATTCCAAAAGGGGTGGCCTTGTTTTGACTGTAGCTAATTTTGCCACGGGAAGGTCAAGGTCTGAGTCTCCCGGAAATCTCGTGCAAATCGCTTTGTCATGACTTGTTTACGATTAGGAGTTATATAACGCGCCTGGATTCGGCGGGCGGGTACTGGATAATTCTGGATTCTTCTCAGTTTTAAAACAGTAATGAGGTGACTTACGTTCTGGTTTTTGTTTGGTTACTTCATAATAGAGGTTCAGCCTAGAATGTGCTAGAACGCTATGACTGTATATAAAGGCTCTGAGATATGTGTGTGTGTGTGTGTGTGTGTGTGTGTGTGTGTGTGTGCGCGCGCGCGCGCGCGCGCACGAGAGAAGCTCATATGTGCGAAGCATGAGCGTGCAGTGTGATACCAGAGACGTGTTGTAATAAACTCCACACAGCTATAACTTTTCTACTCGCTCACGAGTCTTTTTGTGAGTGAATGAGACTTCTTCCGCAGTCAATATAAGAACTCGCTACGTGTAGAGTGTGTACCTGACTGTCACCGTATCCCTCCGTAAGACGACGGGCTCTTCGAACATTCAGCACGTAACTGCCCTGCATGCGAAAATCAGGCAAGATTAAGGGTTTCATAATGGTTACTGTCGCAGCAAACATGAGTATAATCAAAGTCTATGCCAAATTTAAGTAAATGCAGAAACAAATTATGATTTTTTTTTATTTTTTTTTTTTTAGTGAGGCCACTAGTGCACAACCCAAAACGTAACTGGCAGGAATTAGGTTAATCTGTTTCAATTTTAATTCTGTCTCGAACCGACCCTAAACTATATGCGGTGGGGGGGGGGGGATCAAAAAGTGACTAACATCTGACACTAGGGACATCGCTAGCATCGCGCATTTACGCCCCCTGGGCATAGCAAAGACATATTTACTCACCTTCTTACGTCCCCTTTGTCTGTTTGCTTGTTTGTTTGCTTGTTTTCGAATTTGTCGTATGGTTCGGTTTTCCAATGGTGAAGATGGAAACAGACTTGTTTGGCATCAGTAAATGAGACTGGGAATGTCTGTAGGTTGGCGGACACCCACGCTCACACTGCCGGGTCACGTTATTAATTCTCGTGGGCTCCACATAAGCTGTCTGAGCACCTTGGGTTAGCAACCTGCCATTTGCCATACATCAAATATCCGCGCGCACTTACTTATTTGCAATACAAATGTTAGACCTGGCTTTACTTCTGTCAGGATTACTTAGAGGACCAGACTTTGCGATGTACGTGGGCGTGTGGTGGGTGCACCTAAAAAACAAAACAAAAAAAAACCCTCCACAGTTCTGCCTTACATTTTAACAGTACAGACATCGAGAAGTGCAGAGTTCTAAACAATAATCTGTGAATCGATTACTGTTGTTGTTGTTGGGTGGTTACTTGGGGTTCAACGTCCACGCCACAAGAGGGACTGGAGAACGATCCTGATGGGGTAGGAATAGGCGGCGGAACCGGGGGAGGAGCCCCCCTCCTCCCCCCCTCCCCCGTTTCTTTTAGGAAAAGCAGAGTACCCCCCCCCCCTTTAAAAAATCCTGTGGACAAAAAAAGGCTGAAAAAAGAAGACAAAGAGAGGAGAAGAAGAGAAAGAAGAACCAAGAGCTTGGCCTTAACAGCTCCATAATCCAGGGCCCGTATGTAAAACTCGAGGTTAATTTAACCCACTGCTACGGGCCTAACCCAGTCTAGGACAAAAGAAAGCCAAAAGAAAAATTAAATAAAAAAGGAAACGAAGAAAGGAAGAAAAAATCCTTCAATAACGGCTTAGGCACCTTGCTGGAATGGGCCCGCTTCTTGATTTAAAACAACAACAACAAAAACCAACAGAAAATTTAACCCTAGAGCTAGTTTAGTTCGAGGTTTTAACCTAGAGCTAAAAGCCCTAACCTTGACTATTACATACGGGCCCTGCAACGACACCCCCAGCACGTGCACATCACGACCGGTGAACTGTTCGTATGCGCGGTCAAGTAATCTGACAGGGACGGCGGTTGGTCAACGCTCGCTATTGCTATACCGTCGTCTGAACAAAGGGTCTAAGCGCCAAGATAGGCATTTTGACCCTTTTTTCCACACAACGGCCGAGGATCAGTGCCAGGATCCGTCCTGATTCATTAGCAGACAATCCTTGCTTGCTGAGTATCGGTACCCGGCGCGTTTCTTCCGCAAGTTAATTCCCTTTAGAATACGGATCAATAATGCATGACGTACCCTGACAAACACATGTCTCGCAGCAGATCATTATCCTCGAGCGATCGCTGGTTGACGAGCGCCATGCCGTTTGGAACCGGAGAAGGCTGGTGGAGAACCGCCAAACTCAACCGCTTGCCGGACAAGCATTCTAAATCGTGCTTTGACTTGAAGGGAAAAAACCGAGAGAAAGTCAACACTAAGGGTTCAAACACAAAACTCGCAGAGACAGACCAACACGACCCTCCCTGGGCAAATACTGAACAAGCCATCCCCGTACACATAAATAATTTGAAAGGAAAACAAGATGGGAATGGATCATCCTGTACAGTTGCTTCTCCAAATCTTTACAGATGAATATAGCTAGAGTGCTTTTGCTTCCTCCTGTGTACACTATAACACATTTCGTTCCGTGTGTTCCACGTTTTAGACTCTTTTGGCCGTGTATGCGAAAATCAGGCAAGATTAACGGTTCCTTCACGGCTCTTACTAAAGCAAGCACGAGTATAATCAAAGTGCAACACTCCCAGTAGGCCAAATCTAAATCCATTCATTAAATTGTTTTTAGTTAGGCCACTGGTGCACAATCTCAAACTTACTTGGTAGGATTTGAGTTAAAGGACCCTATTCCAACTTCACAGACGCCAACTTCTGTTTTGGAACAGCTGCGCTTGTGGATGCTCTTATGAGCTCGAAATAGTCTACTTTAATGATTAGCAGCACCCCCTGTACACGAAACTACGCCCCGAAAGAAACGAAATAGGGGCACTGGGGAAGGAACAGTAAGCGCAACTATATGCATGAGGCTGGATCCCTGGTGAAGATCAGGGCCCGTATGTAAAAGTCGAGGTTAATTTAACCCACGGCGACGGGCCTAACCCAGACTAGGACAAAAGACACCAAGAAACAAAATTATATTAAAAAAGGAAGCGAAGAAAAGAAGAAATAAATCCTTGTATAACGGCTTAGGCATCTTGCTGGAATGGACCCGCTTCCTGATTTAAAACCAAAAAATAACAACAGAAAATTTAACCCTAGAGCTAGTTTAGTTCGAGGTTAGACTCTAACCCGGGGCTAAAATCCCTAACCTCGACTTCTACATGCGAAGCCAGGCCTTAGGTATTACACCTATAGATGCGGTGAAAACGCCACAGAATACCAATCTATAATGTATGTCGTACCCTGACAAACACTTTTCTCGCAACAGATCATTACCCTCAGGTGGCCGCTGGTTTACCGTGCAGGGTGGGTGATACCACGAGTGGTTAGCTAAGATGGCGGTGAGTTTTGCCTGTGCCAATTCGATTTAAGGATCTTCAAAACCACCCAAGCACAAGCTCAAATTGCACTCATGTGATGCTCATTGCATGACGTTCGATGGTCGATAGATGGGGAAATGGTCAAGACGGAAAAATGCCGCTTCAAAAGTTACGACGCCTGTTTTGAGGAGAAGCCACATGTCTGAAATCTGAGTGCACACACGTCTTGAGATTGTAGAAGTGTTTCAGGTCAGTTTCTGGTTGATACATGTCCCAAAAGTTAAGCGGAAATCCAGAAAACAAAAGGACCTGGTGTTTCCATTTTCAATTGCTTGTAGTAGCAGTATTGTTTCGAGCTGTGAATCCAAAGACAATTTTCCATTTTATATCTGCTATTCATGGACAATCAAGAATTTTTTAAAATTTGATTTTGTATTTGAAATCTCCCTGGAGTTCGGTGTGTAGTTGTGGAGAAAAAAATGGCCGTTTATCAACCAGAAAATGACATACATTATTAATACTTTACTGTACAACGTAAAATGACGTGTGCATGCTAAAACTTCAGAGATATGACTTGATCTGAGAGCATGCAATCGTCGTCGAAACGTCTGAATTCGCATGCGCATTCCGCATTTTTTTTTTTCTGCCCCAACCCTTTGCCAGTTCCAGTGGTGTTCCTCCCACGTAATGGGTAGAATCCACGGAGGGCTCGGAAGCTGGGACAATTTTAATTATGCATGATGATGATGGAGATGAGGATGATGGTAAGATGATGCTATGGAAGTCCGTGTTGTTTGGAACTGCGGGACAGGGCCGCATTCCACGCTTCCTGTCATAAAATAATATCCCGGCATTAACCAGGCCCGGGAACTATGGCACCTGCGGTGACAGCCGTGTAATCATCCACATCATAAGACGTGTCATACAAAGAGAAGCACCCCCAAAGTCGCACCCGTGAAGTGGGTGAATCTCGGCTGTGTGGCAACAGCCTCCCCATTGGGCCCATAGCACACCCGCTCTGGGTAGGAGCCGACCTAGGTAGGAAAAATCCCGCTTGCCTCGGTTGGGACTCGAACCCGGGTCTCCCGGTCCATAGTCCGAAGTGCTAACCACTACACTACGGGGGCCGGTCATTCCGCAATCTTGACTACCACCCAGGCCACACCTCCCCAACATGGATACAGTCTTCAAACAGTTTTCATCCACTTCAATAAGCTGGTATCGACCGGCGTGCAATGAGCATACGTAATTGCAGTTTGAGCTTGTCCTTCAATATCTTTGAAGATGTTAACATTCCACGGATCATTCAATTACATACCACTTCAAGTTGCTTACGTGCAACAGCTGAACAAAGATCTCATGTTGCACATGGAAGGGGATATTGAGCTGCAGTTCGTCTTGCACTCAGACATCTCGTCCTTGTAGATGGATTACCCGGCCATGTCGACAAACACTGTCCGATCCGATTCAAACGTAGCGTCCACTTACAGAGCGGAGAAGAGCTCCATAAAAACAGTGATTGATTGTTCGTGTGAGTGGTCTAAACGTCAAGTTTTATTGTGCTGTCGGATGTGAAGCGCCCTCTTGGTTGTCATTTTTATGGTGCAGACACTTGAATTTCATTCCTACGATCGACAAAATCTTCCATCTCGGATGTCTGAGACTCATGCGCTTTCGGTTGTGTCTACGCAGAACGATCTTCTGGAATAACGCCCATTTTGTTCTGACACACTGTTCATTCCAGATGTATCTCTGCAAAACGACTGGCCTGGCTGTATAGCTGTGCTAAGGTACAATATCCATTCATACAGCCTTCACAAAAAGTTAAGGACCACTTGCAAATATCATTCAACTTTTGTCGTGGTGGAATGCTGGTGTAGTGCTGAACATCGCTGAAACGGCGGCTTAAGTAGGCAAACAAATGAGCACAGTTCATAACCAGGGATGCATTCTTTGACCTGCATCTCATCTTGGCCGTGCAGAAAGCCCCAGGTATCGCTCACTGAACACTGAAACTCGGTCTAGTTTTGCCGAAATTGCAGATTTTCAAACGCGCCAAGCATGCTGTGCGACGCGCACGTGCCATCCACACAGTTGTCGCCATGTTCACTAATTACCCCTTAACCTTGCTACCGAATTTTACGGGAAAAATCTTATTCGTTTATTTTTTCTGATTTATTGAAACTGTCACCCATTATGTTCACTGGTCCTTAACTTTTTGTGAAGACTGTATCTCTGAGAAAACGATCTGTTGTGTTATAACGTCCATTCTGACTGCGTCTCCTAAGAAGTACGTTCTGGCGTGAGGTCCATTCCGGATGTATCTATGTGAAGCGATAATTATTTTATGGTACAACGTCCAATCTGTCTGTTTCTGTAGAATGCGTTCTTGTACACGGCCCATTCTGGCTGTTCTGATAAAACATCCATTCTTCTTGTATCTATGTAGAACGATAAGTTCTGGTGCAATGTCCATCCTGGCTGCATCTCTGTAAGTAGGTGTGGGGGGGGGGGGGGGCGAGTGTTTGGGAGTTTAACGTCCTTTTCCACCACGCATGGGTGATATCAAAGACCGGGCCATGAGAAAAAGGCCAGCACAAATATTTGGCCCCAGCCGGGATTCGAACTCACGACCCGAGCATTGCAA
Source organism: Batillaria attramentaria (assembly GCA_018292915.2). Taxonomy (NCBI): domain Eukaryota; kingdom Metazoa; phylum Mollusca; class Gastropoda; family Batillariidae; genus Batillaria; species Batillaria attramentaria. The sequence goes on along the minus strand of JACVVK020000006.1, from coordinate 3,121,106 downwards.
GTCCAACGCTCTACCATTCGGCTATCCCGGCTCCCCATCTCTGTAAGTACTATGCTTTTTTTTCTGCTTTTTTTTTCTTTTTTTTTTTTTTTTTTTTGGGGGGGGGGGGGTACAACGTCTATTCTGGCTGTACAAGTGAAGAACGATATTTTCTTGTACAATGTCCATTCTGACTGTATTTCTGTAAACTTCAAGTGAACGGCGTCTGTTCCGCCTGTATGTCTGTAAAACCATATGTTCTGGTACAATTCTGGTCACATATTTGTTTGTAGAAGCTTATGTTCTGGTAAAATGTCCATTCTTGTTTTCTCTCTGTGGACCTCTATGTTTTGATCGGTACAAGATCCATTCAAGCTGTGTCATAAAAGAACGCACTGGCAAAACGGTCGCTCAGGGTGTTACTAAAACTATGCGTTCTAAGCTAAGTGTTCTAGCAAGAATCAATCTTTAATAAAGAAAGTCGTTCACGTCCCGGACAGTTGATACTGGCCATAAACCATTATGCCGGGGAAGGAAGTGTCGCCAGAAATGGCACTATCCATATTTCATAGCATTGCATGGAGAAGCCTTTCGATGCATCTCACTTTCAGAATACATGCACGCGCCAGATCTCTCTCTCTCTCTCTCTCTCTCTCTCTCTCTCTCTGATAGAAAAGTAATCTTTCCAACTCTGTGTGTGTGTGTGTGTGTGTGTGTGTGTGTGTGTGTGTGTGTGTGTGTGTGTGTGTGTGTGTGTGTAGTGGGGGCATTTTTTTTTAATTTCTATTTTTAATCTTTCCTTTTATGTTTTATATGCTCTTACATGCAGTTTCCCTATGTACTTATGTATGTGATATATATATATATACGTGTGTGTGTGTGTGTGTGTGTGTGTGTGTGTGTGTGTGTGTGTGTGTGTGTGTGTGTGTGCGCGCGCGCGCGCGTGCGTGCGTGCTTTTTAGTCGTTGAGGTCTGTGATGTGTGTTTGTGTGTTTAATGCCGCTGTTTTAAAAACAAATTGCCCAAGTTGGGATAATTAATGAAATGAATTGATTAAATTGAACTTCTGCAGGGTTTTTTTTTTTTTTTTTTTGGTAACACAGACCTAAATCTACCCCTGAAATAACACTTATTGTGACATTGCAAGGCTTAGTTATGAAGCTCAGCGGACAGAATACCTACAGTCTGGTAAAGGGGTCTTCAGGCCATCGATTTGATAAGCAGTTGTGCCCTTTTTCCAGATGAAAATGCAGATTTTGCTCGGGAATACCCACCAAAGCTGGCTAACTGTCATTTTCTGATGCAGGAAAAAAAAACTGTGATGTGTGCTACGGACAATCCGCTCAGCATCGACCTTAGTCTATGGTTTCCGTTCTGCCTTGCGCACAGAGACAGTTACTCGTATAAGCAAACTGGCTCTGCGGACATTAGGCTGAGTTACTTGCCGCTGCCACGAGAAGATGCGAGACACGACCGTGTCACAGGGTCTGAGAAAGTGCTTCGCACAATTTGCGAGAGATAGGATCACCGTTAGCCTTATGGGAATTCAAAGGAAGTGGTATTTATATCGGTCTGCGCCGGAAACAGCGCGGATATACAACTCCAGTAGGGCGCACGCGCATCCTTGGTGACCTCTCACGCCCTCCCCCACCCCCACCCCCACATCATAATAAAATATAGTGTTATACCTATCCTTTTATGCATATAATTATTTCAGCAGGCTGATTCAGTCTAATACCCATAACAATACCATCACTGCATGCATATTCTGCTGCAGTGGAGCAGCAGTATGATGGGTTATTAAACGTCTCCGATTGGTCTACTGAGCGGGCAACGTCCGGCCGGGGTGCTGAGCCAGTGTAATGAAACAAACTAAGCTCTCCCCGTGGGATTTACTCCGGAGTAAAAATACGACAGAAAAATATTCCGTTAACAAAACGCTAAAGATGTCCAGCTAAACCGACGATAATCAGCCTAGGCTCACGTTTCCCGGGAACTTCTTTGCGGATGTGATCAATTGTTGACGTGGTGCATCGGTTCCAGTTCGCGTGTTTCGCGTGTTTCGAGCGGCGGAGAGGTTTTGGCTGCTTACGAGCCGCGCTCGCAGTGCACGAATCGACCTACCTAAGGGCCGCTGCCACACGTTGCCAGGATCGGCACTTGCAGGGCTGGAAACGCTGGAAAGTGGAAACCCTAATTTAATCGCTGGCGGCCAGCTGGCTTATCCCCCTTGCCGGTGCCGGCGCGGCAATAGAAAGCCGTCCTATTTTTTCCTGGCAGCCAGCTAGCCGCAGGCAGCCCCGTACAGCCAACTGACCAATCACTGCCCAAACCTTGTAACGTCACAGGCTGCGTGTGCGGAAAACCCCTGCCCGCCAGCAACCAGCAGAGTACGGCAACATGCTGACTGGCAGTCGTGTAGCCGTACGCTTATAGACACGTAGTGATTACCATCTGTGGCAGAGATGAGATGAGAGGCGCAATCGGCGAGTGCAGTTTAGGGTTGAATGTCGCCCCAGAGCCAGTGTGCGGAGCGGGACAGGAGTAGGTAACAGGCTCTGCTGCAGCGCAGAATGATGACTACAGGCTGTGCTGTCAACTAAAACTAACGGTAGGACATGGCGACCGCGAGTCTAGCAATTGTGGCGTAATTCTACCGTTCATAATGTGGAATATCCAAGCTTCAAAAGGAATGCACTAGAGGTCGCGCGAGCAATTAGCATTCTCTATAGAGTTCGTCCCGTGCATACCGAACAGATTAGTGGTTTTATCGCTAGTTTGATCAGTAAATACGCGTACACGCCAAACAATCTGCGCAACGCTGAAGTGAGACGCTGGAATAATGTATGGCTGAGGCGTCAATCTGATAAAAATGGCGATGAAAGTGGCTTGACAGACAAATGTGTCTTCGTATTTGCATTTCTCTGTGGGATTTGTAGATAGCGTTTCACACCGAAACGTTTTCAAAAGAATATTTATGGCGGAGAGACGGTCTACCAGCGAGCGGGCAAAATGATATTTCCCGTGATGGATTTCCACACACACACAAAAAAAAGGAATTGATATTTACTCTCTGGGACGGCGTTATATTGAAAGTGGCGACATGCCTGTCAGACGTTTAATGTTAAAAAAAAAATGCGCACTCATTCGATACTTCAAATACATGGGCTGTCTGCTTCAGTTCTCCGTCTCTATACAGTATGCTTGCACGTTTCACAAGCAAGGTAAACTCGAAAAGAATTGCTGTTATATCGAAGCGGAATGTGAAAACATGGTATGCCGGTACGTGTATGCGTTTACCAAACAACTGCACTACCATATCCATGTATCTCTTTTATGTTACAAATACAAACCGGCGTGTCTGTCTGTCTGTCTGTCTGTCTGTCTGTCTGTCTGTGTGATCTCTCTCTCTCTCTCTCTCTCTCTCTCTCTCTCTCTCTCTCGCGTTCGAATCCCGGTTGGGGCCAGATATTTGTGCTGGCCTTTTTCTCGTTACCCCGTCTTTGATATCTACCCAATTATGGTGCAAAAAGATGTTAAACTCCCCAATACACACACACACACACACACACACACACACACACACACACACACACACACACACACACACACACACACACACCTCTTCAGTATATCCTTGTAATGTAAAGATCATACATTCTCTCTCTCTCTCTCTCTCTCTCTCTCTCTCTCTCTCTCTCTCTCTCTCTCTCTCTCTCTGTATATACACCTACACCTCTCAGTGTGTGTGCGTTAATTTTTGCGTGCACTGTAAACAAAAACAAAGAGAGACAGGTACGCGAACACAGCGCACACAATGTACAACTGTACTTTATTCCCTGAAGGGAAGCCAGCTAAAATCAATATATTGTCCCGTAACCGGACCATACAAATGAGACGGACGGTTGTTGAAAATGACGTATGGAAAAATGATGACCCACCAGAGAGCGCGCGTCTGCAATCCGTCTCTCTGGGTGTTTTTCTTCAGTACTCTCGATCTCGGTTAGCTTGAGGAAAAGAGAAGAACTTTGTTGCGATAATTGTCATCTCGACGAATCATTCACAAACCCATTATGCGCGATACATATTTGTCATGAAGGCCGGTGTGTCAGTGTGTCATATCGGCTTTCAGTGCAACGATGCGATTAATGCGTGGGATTTGGAGAGCGAGAGCCAGAGCGAAAGAGACAGGGACAGAGAGACCGTCAGACAGAGAGACAGACAGAGACAGCGCGAACGAACTTGAGAGAGAGAGAGAGAGACTGAATTTCTAAACAGGTTAAACGTAAAAGGAAGGAGCAAATCTGGTGTTGAGAACAAACTCTCTCTCTCTCTCTCTCTCTCTCTCTCTCTCTCTCTCTGATCCAAACGCGCTCTGTGTGTGTGTGTGTGTGTGTGTGTGTGTGTGTGTGTGTGTGTGTGGTGTGTGTGTGTGTGTGTGTGTGTGTTTGTGGGGGGGGGGGTGTCGGTGTGTGTCGGTGTGTGTGTGTCGGTGTGTGTCGGTGTGTCTTCAGTGACAAATCAAAGCTCTACTTCCACACTATGATCAGTCAGTTAAAATTCTTGTTGTGTGACAGAACCATCCTTGACAGTTGACACTAACAATCCCCAGAGCTGCCACAAGCCGCCCTTTTCCACTCAATCAATAGAGACGAAAGAAAGTGACTCCACCAATTTAAAAGGTCAAGTCGCATATAAAACTTTTATTTCCCGCTTTTTTCGTCTCGTTTCAATTGGCAGGGTTCCGTGACAGACCCCAGAATACCTCCGACCCGAAATTGCTTTCTACCGCAAACCGGTCTCTTCTGCAGTATCGAATTACCGCAAGACGCAGTCAAACCGGCCTATTGATTTTACGACAGGAAAAAAGAAAAAAAAAAATTTAGAGAGAAAGAATAAAAACAAGAACACAATCTCTCTTTTATTGAAGTTAAATCGGTTGGGGGGCATGACAAAAAGTACATCCACTGCCCATACACCCACAGCCTTCCTACTCAAGTCCCCTAAGGAGAGGAAAAAACTCGGACCACAAATTGGATCCTGCAATGACAAGGGGCAACACACAAGCTCAGAGTGCTGTCAAAACCGAAGCGGTGTGGCCGCTCCAACGACCCCCTGTTGAACAGGGAGCAGACCGGGGGCGTAGCACGCCTCTGCCATTGCCCCACGAGATGATGTCCTAGGCCTGTCTGCATATAATATGTAGAGTGGGGGAGTGAGTGAGTTTTTCAGGACTAAGCGACGCAAGCACCAAAGATTAATACGCAGCTATGTGCCTGCACTACAAAAACAAAAATGTAACGTTGGACAAATGATGCAAACTGGTCTACGGGACAGAATAAACCTAGGACATGCAGGAGACTAATATGTGATGGCCTCCAACAAAAGGGGCGGGGGGGGGGGGTTGGGGCATATGGGATTGTCTATCACTGAAAAGTGCAAAAAGTAGGTTTCTTTCAGTATAAAATTCATTTCAGTTGCATGGTGTAAGCCTGAGGTATGTTTGTTGAAAACTTGCAGTTGAAAAGCGGCCATTTTGAGAAGACGGCTGTTGCGTGGGTGGGTGGGTGTTTGGATGTTTAACGTCCTTTTCCACCACATACGGGTGATATCAAAGACGGGGCAACGATGAAAAAGCAAGCACAAATATTTGGCCCCGGCCGGAATTCGAACTCACGACCCGAGCATTGGAAGTCCAACGCTCTACCATTCGGCCACCCCGGCTCCCCACGAGCACAAAGGACCCAAAAGAATAGATGTATCCCTTGAAGCCTAGTCTTTTGGTCCTTTCCCGGCCGGGGCAAAATATATGTGCTGGCCTTTTTTTCTCGTTGCCCAGTCTTCGATATCACCCATACCTGGTGGAAAAGGACGTTAAACTCCTAAACACCAACCCACCCACCAACCCTTAAATCCTTTTCATGCTCAGCTCATGGACACCAGCCTAGTCGCAGGATCAAGCAATTGTCCCGCTGGAAGAGACCCGGAGAGGCAAACTTTGCTCCCAGCGGCGACCAGGCGCCGTAATTAGTGAGAGGGTCTTTCATCGCCCTCCATCAACTTGTCCCTCTACCGTCCAAACACAGGGCCTGCTGGACGGCGCAGAGCGGGCGAACGTCTGTTTCTGTCAGATGCCAGTAATTGAGAGTTAGCCAGACGAGGCTCGTCAGGCCTCCAGGGGGCATTGTTTTATGACTGATGGCCGACCAAGAAGAACTCCCGATTTTTTTTCCATTGGCCCATTCCAGTCTTTCTGTGTTTGTCTGCAACTGCTAAGCGCGGGTTAGTTCCATTCGTTCCCCGCCTTTTTTTTTCAGTTCAGTGTAGTAGACATGAGCGTCTGTGCGTGTGAATGTAGCATCATGACCCTAACGGACAAGATTGAAACTAAATTGTCATTTCATTTCAGGTCTTGCGGCGAGAGTGTGTGTGTGTGTGTGTGTGTGTGTGTGTGTGTGTGTGTGTGTGTGTGTGTGTGTGTGCGTGCTTGAGAGAGAGAGAGACAGAAAGAGAGAGAGAGAGAGAGAGAGAGGCCGTCTGTATTGTTTTTTTGTGTGTGTGTGTGTGTTGTTTGTTTTTTGAGGGTTTTTTTTTTGTTTTTTGTTTTTTTGTTTTTAAGCCCCTATATTTTGTAGGGGCAACTCACTCACAAAGTTCCAGAGCAAAGGGAAACAATCCGTAAGCCAACTGGTACAGTGACACGAACAAAGCTAATGTCAGTGAACGTACCTGTCGTTCTTGCTAATGTCTTTGGCTGAGTTTAATTTGTCGCTTATTGGTTGTTTACATAGATTTAGGTTTGTCCACAGATTACATTAATTGTGAACTTGTGACGAAAGATGTGACAACCAACAGATATTTTCTTTAAAGGGACAGTCTTTTGCCTGAGAGATTCTTTTATTTAGTGTCACTAGAATCAAAAGGTGACAATCCCACCAGACTGTACAGAAAAAATCCAATTAATCGCCACAGTCAAAACAGAGACTGAGCAAACTGAGCTGCAGGACGTTCTGAGCATGTCCATCAAGGCTTAACTGACAGGTGACATTTATTTTATTTGCTGTTTGTTCATTTGGGTTACCCACTGAAAATGTTCAAGACAGTATCATCGAACAACGATGTATTCAGCTCATCACTTTATGAAAGTTTTTTTTTTTTTCAAGTAAAGATCTATCCTCTTCACTCAATTCCTACCAAGTGAATTTGGGGTTGTGCGCCAGTAGCCTCACTTTAAAAACAAACAAACAAACAAACAAAAAAAACAATCATGATGTATGAACTAAAATTTGGCTCAGTGGGAGTCACGCACTTTGATAATACCGGTGTTTGCTGCAGTAAGAGCCGTCAGGGAACCTTTCATCTTGCCTGATTTTCGCACAAAGGGCCAAAACCGAAAACGTGGGATACTCACGTGCGCGGTACGAAGTGTGTTAAAGAATTAATGTCTGTCGGTTCTTACAAAAACACCTTTTGACGCGAGCTTATTTACAGTTGAGACAAATGCACATGCGCCTCACTGAGTAGGCATAAATTTGTGTGGGTGTGTGTGAGTGTGTGGATGTGTGTGAGTGTCTGGGTGTGTGTGAGTGTGTGTGTGTGTTCTTGCAAACCTACTAGTTGAGATAAATGCACATGCGCCTCGCTGAGTAGGCATAAATTTGTGTGGGTGTGTGTGGGTGTGTGAGTGTGTGGGTATGTGTGAGTGTGTGGGTATGTGTGAGTGTGTGGGTGTGTGTGAGTGTGTGGGTGTGTGTGGGTGTGTGGGTGTGTGTGGGTGTGTGTGAGTGTGTGGGTATGTGTGAGTGTGTGGGTATGTGTGAGTGTGTGGGTGTGTGTGAGTGTGTGGGTGGGTGCAGAGACTATCCACATGGTCTCTGGTGGGTGTGAGTGTGTGGGTGTTCTTGCAAACCTGTCCCTAGCCGGCAACTGTTTCTTCAACTCTAATCCCAACCTTACTGATAGTACCGTTTTCTAACGCCGGCTCCAGCCACACAAATCGATTCCCAGGCCCTGCGAGACAACACATTAGAAACACCTAACTCAGACGCTTATTTCCCTTGCGGAAACTATAGGATTCATTTTCGTTTATCGGACAAATTGAACTTGAACAAACGAATTTCCTTGTTCTCACCGTTGTTCTCCTGTGCGCGTCGTGGCATGCAGGTCAGCGTGACATTGGCAGAGGTTTGAAAGCCCGGATGTCAGAGAAAAGCTTACTGGCACAATTAAGTGTAATCAGTCTGTCTGGTGTGTTAAAGTGTTCTAAAGTGTGCTGAAGTTCAATGGCTCAAGTGTTTCGAGTGGGCGAAGTGAATACACAACAGCATGGCAGTGTTTGTTTCAATTCCACCACACCCATATCAGTTTTCCGTTCAGAGCCATGGTTTAACGGAGATCACATGGCTTCTTTCATGTGGATGTTGCCTACATTTAAACGGGCTAATTCCATCTTTGCTAAAGCCGGCTCTTAACTGGGCACTGCGGAGCGCCACAGTGCTGTCCACTATTATGATTTTGGGGATTTCCGCCGCTGTGGCGTCATCACAGCAACTTGGATTTCAAATAGCCACAACTGTGACTGTGGTTTCCACAACAGATTCTGATTGGCTGTACCACGTCACTCGGCGCACAAACATGGCGGACAGTGCATGTTCAATCGGTTTGTCACAGTCACCGAGCACAGCTGTGTTCAGTTTTGTAGTTAGTAGACACACCAAGCGCAATGACTGTGATGTGCACATGTGTGTTTCGCGCGCTGTGCCCAGTTGAGACCAGGCTTAAGTCAACTTATGTTTTCGAACAGTTTCGCTCGACAGTCTTCATGCCCCATGCAGTGTGTGAGAGAATGTGTGTATGATTCACGTGAGCGTGCGTGCTGGGTTCAGTTCGCAGCATTTTGAGTCAAATCAAGAACATGGGTAAAGCGCCTATATAACTTTACACAGATTTTATCATATTATTATTATTATAGCCGACTCAGAAATGATTAGCTTTCATACGTGAGTCATTTTGTTCTTCCAAGACCCCAGCCCTACATCTCCTGCTTTTTCCATTTTACCAAACCACAATCAGGGTGTTCATAACAGCGTATCCGGAAACAATTTCCTGTGAACTGGGCTTGCGCTACCGGGGCTCCATAAAATATTTGTGGGGCTCATTAGGTGGCAGGTGTTGTTTCCTCATGTTACCCTGATACTCCAACCACCTGATACATTGATTGCCGACTTGTAGTGCGACGCAGCTTGCCAGCGACCAAAACTGATCGTGTGAAACATAGCGTTCGTTATATTAGACGCGCATACGGGAGGGAGAGTTGGGGACGGTAACGACTGGTGCGCAAGCACTTGGAAGTATGAACCTTTTTTTTTTGCGGAACTATACTGATAACTATGAAACGTTTGTTGCGGATCTATACTGACAACTATGAAACGTTTGTTACGGAACTATTCTGACAACTATGAAACGTTTTTTGCGGAACTATGCTGACAACTATGGAACGTGTTTTGCGGAACTATACCGACAACTATGAAATGTTTGTTGCGGAACTATACCGACAACTATGAAATGTTTGTTGCGGAACTATACCGACAACTATGAAACGTTTGTTGCGGAACTATACTGACAATTATGAAACGTTTGTTGCGGAACTATACTGACAACTGAGAGACACTTGCGACAGCAGAGAGATACTCAAGACTGGGTAGAAAGGGGTTCGGTATCAAGTGATATATCCTCACAAGAAAATTTTTTGGAAATGCTTTGGAAATGTTCAGTCCACAAATTCCAAAATAAATGCAATTCTAAATTCGGAGACTTAAACTGCCGACCTGACCCTTCGCACCACGTGATTGTAATGAGTTCATGTCCAGTGCCTTAGAGAATGCGTGCGATAAACGTGAGCGTGCGTGTTGGGTTATCACTATTGCGTGTTGCTACTATTATTATCTTGGCTGAATCTCTCGGTCTTCGTCACGCACGAAATATCCCTGTGTTCGTTTCCTTCGTGTATTACTTCTTTTCCCATATTTGACCCTTGATTCCGAGTCCTATCTACGCACTCATACTCATAGTGAATGCGGTACAGAAACGCGTATGCCTCTCAGTTAGACACCTGCGAGATTTGGGATGGTTTCGGTGCGCATCTGATGGAACCAGGTGGTCCTCTCGGTTTGACAAAAAAATGTGGTTACAGTGGCTGTACACTTTTGCTCAGCACTACAATTTCTACCAAGTCTTCGTCAGGTGAAATATTTGTTTCTTTGACACCAAGCGGTGATGATAGACTTCCTTGAAGAGTACCCTCCCAAACTCGTACCCACCCACCCTTTAAGAGTACCCTGCAGTGTGTTCAGAACGCAAAACAAACGACTACATGATTTGTAACCCTGGTGTAGTTAGCGTAATTAGGAAAGGTAGTATTCCTGCGCAAAAGTACAAAGTGGCCACACAAAAAAAGTCAGATACCGCGCATACCACAAAACCGACGCTCGCTGGCGCTTTCCTGCGGCCACACACACACCAACAGCCAAAATACAAATACCAAACAGACAGAAAAAAAACACCAAAGAAATAGACTGGCAAGGACACACACACACACACACACACACACACACACACACACACACACACACACAGGCGAACTAAACACAAAACAACGAGGGCAACAAACCCTTACTAAGACTGGCAAAGAAAACAACTGGAAGTGGCAACCCTGAAAAACGAGCTACAAACGACTGCTACTAAGGAGACCGCACACAAACAAAACCACCAAAGGGCAGCGTCACGTTCCATCGTTTACAACAACAACAACACAAAACGGGAAATGTTTCGGAGAAGGTTTGGCATTCGACCATGCACTCCTGTTGGGTGAGTGAGTGAATGAGTTTTTCGGGCTTTAAGCTGCGCAAGCACCAAAGACTAATACGCGGAAAGTGTGCCTGCACTATGTGCAAAAAAAACCAACAACTCAAAAATGTAACGTTGGACAAATTAAGCAAACTGGTCTACGGGGCAGTGTAAACTTGGGACATGCAGAAGACGCTGCACATGTTCCTGTTGGACCTGCAAGAATAGAAGAATTCCTCTAGCTTCAGGGACGGCCGGGGTAGCAGTGGCGGTAAGGCGATGGACTTTCAATACTCGGGCCTTGAGTTTGATGTGAGCCAAAATTGCACGGCTACGGCTACCTCAGGTACAGTACAAAAGACGGGGGCCCGTGGGTATATCGGTTTGCATTCCGAAAATTTTGGCAGGCCTTAGTAGTCACATGAGGTGAAGGCGTCGACGTAAACACTAACAAGTTTGTATTTTTCTCTACAAGTTTTACGGAGCTCGAGGCACAAACAAAAAATGGGAGGACCGCCGTCGACACAATAGTGGCAACGTCTGTGAGAAACACTTTTCTTTTCTTTTTTTTTGTTGTTGACACAATGGGAGTTGCTCAGTCTAGTACAGTAGTAGGTTTCTTTAACAAAACAACCACTGACAATGAAGAAACTGGGGAGATCACGAACCGAGCCCATTCACAACAGGGGAGCCGGGGTGGCCGAATGGTAGCGCAATGGACTTCTAATACTCGGGTCGTGAGTTCGTATCCCGGTTGGGGCCAAATATTTGTGCTGGCTTTTTCATCGCTGCCCCGTCTTTGATATCACCCGTATGTGGTGGCAAAGGACGTTAAACCCCCAAACACCCACCCACTCGTCCATTCACAACAGACACCCATTGGCATCTGATGAACCGCTACCAGACTCAAAGAAAGACCGACTCTGGCACCAGTTAACCCTAACAGGCCGCCATGCAGGTTTTTTTAGTGCTCGTAAAATTAACTTGATCACCATCACGGACAATTGCTCACTGTCATAAAGAAGATCACAAACCACGCCGTCTACAGTGAGTGCGTGGTCCCTGATGCGAAAATCAGTCTGGGCCCGTATGTAAAAGTCGAGGTTAATTTAACCCACGGCTACGGGCCTAACCCAGACTATGACAAAAGAAACTCAAAAGCAAAATTAAATGAAAAGGGAAGCGAAGAAAGGAAGAAAAAAAATCCTTCTATGACGGCTCAGGCACCTTCCTGGAATGGTCTCGCTTCCTGATGTAAAAGAAAAAGCAACAGAAAATTTAAACTTAGAGCTAGTTTAGTTCGTGGTTAGGCTCTAACCCGGAGCTAAAAGCCCTAACCTCGACTAGTACATACGGGCCCTGGATTCTGCAACGTCACTCTAGCCTCTGACGTCGCGGAGAGCACGATTTATCAGTGTTCGCTGCGTGAGACGGCCATGGGAGGTTTTTGAAGTTTTTTTCGAAACGGTTGTCAATAACAATTTTCTGCTGCCTGCGCGCGATCGTAAAAACTGCTAATAAACGTGTGTAGATTGAGGCCTGGCTGCCTGGCCTTGTGTCAGTCTCTCTTCTGTTTTAAGTCTTAGATAAGGTTGGAAAGTGCATGGTCTGGTTTTGAGATCATCGGTAGGTGCGGGGTTAGCTTGTCGATTTCGTGCGCGCGTGCACAGAGAGAGAGAGAGAGAGAGTTCAGTTGACAATGGAAGTGATTTGACAAGAACTTGTCAATTTTCACTCAGACGCTCTGTGTGTGTGTGTGTGTGTGTGTGTGTGTGTGTGTGTGTGTGTGTGTGTGTGTGTGTGTGTGTGTGTGTGTGCGCGCGCGCGCGCGCGCGTGTGTGTTCATTCTATTCCTAAGTGTATTATTTTGCTCTTCCTGTCACCGAGAGGACGGCGCATTCCACTGACATAATCGATATATATCATGCACGCTGCAATGCCCAACGGACACATCTATCGATGTACGTATTAACCAGAAATAGAAAAAAAGAAATAAAGAGTATTCAGACATCGGCAGTGGCAGATTTCCGCCCAGTTTCCAGTATTCAGCTGTACCGTTTTCCAGGGGTCTGATGCACGTAAAGAGACCAGACCAGTCCCAAACTAGAGCTAAGTTTCAGACGTATTTCCTCGGGACTATCATCAACGTGCACTGACGTGCGATGCATGTAAGGACACAAGGACACACACTGAGTGTGGGGTCAAGTGCAGTGTTTGTTGGAAGTCCCCTGTTTTGAGAGTGTGCTAGTTTGTAGTGTTTTTGTAGTCACGTAAAGCGCGATTTTCGTGATGTTTGTATTTGGTAGGGCAAGGTGCATGCCAGGGGGGTAGCAAGAGAAGGCAAAGCTGACAGTGAAGGTGGGACATTTTGCGCACACAAAAGGCAAAGTTGACGTGAGTGGATTTGAGGGCTTTCTACGTTCTATTCTATTTTGTCTCCATACACTCATCTGGGCCCCAGTGGAGAACTTCCCGTCACAGACAAACCCGAAACAGTCGCAGTAAACGGATTCCACAGTCTCGGCCTATCAAGGTTTAATGAATCTATCACAAAGTTTGGCCATCAGTATATCGGCCAGGCACACATCCCAGGGCGTAACGTGGTGGTTTGAAGGTGTACGATGAGACAGCGATTTACGGTGAGAAATCATATATGTTTGGCAAAATAGCAGTTGTTGTGCAGAAATATCAACATAGCAGAAAAACTGATTTTCTGTAGAAAACTCGACAGTCGTCGTTTTCTCGACAGTTTCTCTGCAGAAAAATGCCAAAGAAGCTCGTTTTCTGCAGAAAGTAGCACGATCCGGTAGAAAATTAGGAATTGTAGGGGTTTTTTCCCCTATTCTCTGAAAAAAGACAATTCGTTTTTCTGCCGAAAAGCTGCTATTTTGTTATCCCTCGCCAGTAGAAATGTCTGCTTTTTTGTCACTCCCGTTTTTTGTCTCCCTTTTGAACTGTTTCCACACGGCGCTAGATATGTGTGTGGCTCCGTGATTTTCACATAGGGAGCGTTTTCAGTTGTCTGTCCACCAGGTATACATGGTATCTTTATTGTCCTAGCCAGCACCGACGTGTACCACGTGATGCACATGGCGAAAGAGCTCTATATTCATGTGTATTCTCAATTTTGTAGCTTCCTGCTTCGCTGGATGCTTGTTTTCTCTCTCTCTCTCTCTCTCTCTCTCTCTCTCTCTCTCTCTCTCTCTCTGTGTGTGTGTGTGTGTGTGTGTGTGTGTGTATAAAACGTGGTCTACCGAATTTCCTCTCTTCGTCGCGTGAAACACAATACAAATCATGATTCTCGATTTACGGACGTCACACTGTATTTCCACTGACGGTCCGGATGCTGTACACAGCGGTCTAGACGTAACGCACCAGCGGGCGGTCAATTGTTATGCGCTACGCACCAGGAGGCGGTCAATTGTCAGGAAATTGGAATGAAAGACAGCTGCGTTTCGGGTGACAGGTAATGCAGAAGTGGCTGCATTGCACGATATCCATCGCGGTGCAAAGAGCGTAGAGGACAAGAGAACCAACTCGTCTGGTTCTATCAGTTCTGTTCTGGTCTGCTCTGCTCTGCTGCTCGGTTCTATTCAATTCAGTCTAATCTCTGGTCTGAGCTATTCTCTTCTATTCTAGTTTATTCTCTGCTCTGCTGTATTCTCTTCTATTCTGTTGTATTCTCTGCTCTGCGCTATTTTCCTCTATATTCTAGTTTATTCTCTGCTCTGCTCTACTTTATTCTATTCTATTTTGTTCTGTTCTATTATATTGCACGATATCGGTGCAAAGAGCGTAGAGGGCAAGAGAACCAACTCGTCTGGTCTGCTCTGCTCTGCTGCTCTGTTCTATTCAATTCAATCTCTGCTTTGCGTTATTCTCTTCTATAGTAGTCTATTCTTTGCTCTGCGCTATTCTATTCTATTCTATTCTCAGCTCTGCGCTATTCTCTTCTAGTTTATTCTCTGCTCTGCTCTATTCTATTCTGTTTTATTCTCAGCTCTGCGCTATTCTCTTCTAGCGGGGGGGGGGGGGGGGGGTGCATATTCAATCGGTGTATGGCAAATCTTGAAAACCCGTCTTGCTTTATTTCAATGCCACAGGCCATCCAGCACATTCACAGTGTAATACTCTGACCATCCAGCACATTCACAGTGTAATACTCTGACCATCCAGCACATTCACAGTGTAATACTCTGACCATCCAGCACATTCACAGTGTAATACTCTGACCATCCAGCACATTCACAGTGTAATACATGTACTCTGACCATCCAGCACATTCACAGTGTAATACTCTGACCATCCAGCACATTCACAGTGTAATACCCTGACCATCCAGCACATTCACAGTGTAATGCTCTGACCATCCAGCACATTCACAGTGTGATACTCTGACCATCCAGCACATTCACAGTGTAATACACTGACGTAATAATAGGGTCTGGGTCAGCTGATAAAGTGAAGTTCTCGCGATGCAGGCTTCGCACAGCGGGCGATTAGCGGGATGGGAATACCCTGTGCTATTTTTAACATACGGCCAAGCGTCGTGACGTCAGCATAGAGATCTTTGGTATTACCAAAGACCTTGATCTTTGGTATTACATTAGCAAGCTGAGGAATTGGGTTTTATTTCTCTGTAAAGCTTTGGCTAAAGGGGTACAACGCTTTCAGGAAAACAGCGCAACAAACCCAGTTATTGACCCCTTTCAAATTTGCATCGGTTTGATCTGTAGATTGCCTTCTTGCATTCAGATCAATCCTTTTAATTCAATCCGTCCGTTCTAATCCAACATTGCTGGCAGGAACGGACCTGTATACAGCTTTAAAGTCTCAATATGTATGGAAGGCATACAGAAGCGTGTGAAAATCTTTTCATCGAATGCGCTGAATCCGTGCATTAAGCCTGCTCTTAACTAGTGGGCACAGCGAAACATACACGTGCACATCACAGTCGTTGCGCTCGGTGTGTCTGCTAACTACAAAACTGAACACAGCTGTGCTCGGTGACAAACCGATTGAAGATGCACTGTCCGCCATGTTTGCGCTCCGAGTGACGTAGTACAGCTAATCAGAATCTGTTGTGGAAACCACAGTCACAGTTGTGGCTATTTGAAATCCAGGTTGCTGTGATGACGCCACAGCGGCGGAAACCCCCCAAATCACGACTGTGTCACAACTGTGGACAGCACTTTGGCGCGCAGCAGTGCCCAGTTAAGAGCCGGCCTTAGAACCAGTCACTTGGGTCACAGTATAATACATGTATCTGAAACCATTGTGGTAACTCTGGCCGGCGTATATGCTGCTCCGGAAGTACAAGATAGAAGATACAAGATATTTTATTCCTGTAGCCCCTTTTGGGGTTTGGAGGATATCAGAGAAAAAGGTACACGAGGTAGTTGCATGGAAACAAACTAATCAGAAGACAGCATAAAGAACAAGAGTCCAGCTGTAACACGGGAACAACGTTAACATCTTAGGAATATATACACACACATGCCAAAGATAATGACTGCTGATTGCAATTTCGTTGCGGACTGAAGACCAGCTAGACGGTGGCTACTTTGAGAAGATTTGACGAGTCAAAGGAATGAGCCTCAGGCTCAAAGAAAGTCGTATTTCTGTAATATCAGTAGCCAAAAAGTCACAAAAACGGTCGCAATGACCGATTCAAACATCGTTCTTTCTGGTACACAGTCTCAGTTGCTTCGAAAGCGGCAGTTTTTCCCATCGTTCCAAGCGTTACGAATAGCCTGAGAAAGCGAGTCTACCAACGAGGGCTGGAGCTGTGTAGGTGTCAATCGGTCAATGAACGTTCTGAATTTCAATGATGTTCTTTCAAAACAATTTTGTGGAGTAGAACTTTTATTTTGGGCACGAGTTACAGTTTCTGGCTGATCTTTTTGCGGCAAAGCCACGGCTATTTTGATCGAGCGCAAACATCAAAGGCACAAGGAAACTACTGAGTCGACAACAGTCCAGTAACATCTTCAATGCACTTTTCAGTCAGCAGGCTTCCGGCGAACTCGCCATTTTTAACAAAAGACAGGCGTAAAAAACAAAATACACACCATCCAACTTTTGATTGAGTCGGTTTTCCATGAACGACAAAAACTAAAAAAGAAAGACAAACTAAATACACACTATCGAAGTTTCGATTCACTCGATTCTCCAAAAAACGAGCCCCCCCCCCCCCCCCCCCCCCCACCCCACTCCCCACCCCCCCCTCTCCCCCCACCCCATAAAACAAAGTACGATCGAACTTTTGATTCAGATGTTTTTTTCACGCACTTACTATAGACCGAGATGAGAAAAAAGAAGGAAAAGAAAATACACAGCATCGGATTTTAAACAAGGGAGCGAATTCCTCGATTGAAACGAACTGAAATTGGCGTTACTGTATTCACTAAAACGCAGCAACTGTCCTTTATTTCCCGCTCCCTTGCGGGCTCCGTAACATCATTACGGCCTCGCGGCGAAACCCATTCACAAAGACCTGACTGGCACAGCGATGGTTTTCAAAGCCGCCGGACCTTTCGCTTTGAAACGGAGGTCTAAAACGTGCGGTTGTATTTATCTATTGTTGCCGCTTGGTTTAATTCTATGGTTCAAAAGCGCACGGGGAGATGAAGTGCCCGAGGTACGGGAATCGCGGGTGATGTTTTGATGTGGCCGTGGGGAAATTTGAGAGAGAGAAAAAAAGAAGAAGAAGAAAAAGGTATTTGATTATTATAATCACTGAGTTGGCAGTTTTGTGGCGGTTGATCAAGGAGGAAGTTTAAATGTCAGAGGTAGATGAGAAACGTGACTCGACCGCGGATTTTTCACGGCGAGGGAGGAAGTATCCAGTGGTGTTTGCTCTCTCTCGCTCTCTCTCTCTCTCTCTCTTTCTCTCTCTCTCTCTCTCTCTCTCTCTCTCTCTCTCTCTCACTCTGTGTGTAGTAGTAGTTGTAGCAACGGTAAGTTAGCAAACTGACCTTTGTGGTAAAACTTCTACCGTTGAGAAATAAAGATTCATTCATGCATTCTCTCTCTCTCTCTCTCTCTCTCTCTCTCTCTCTCTCTCTCTCTCTCTCTCTCTCTCCGGCGTTAAGCCCTAAATAACTAACTAACTAACTAACTCTCTCTCTCTCTCTCTGTGCGCGCGCGTGTGTCTGCGAGTGTGTGTGTGTGTGGGACCGCATAACAAGGTTGCATTGCCAATGCTCGTGTCAAAAGTTCGATGCCGACTTGGCGCCAAAAATGTGTTCTGGCTTTCAGCTCGGTGTCCTGTGTTTGATATTTTACGCGATGAACCATTGATCACATTATGGGCTGCTGAGAATGATGTGTTAATACTTGGACAATATTATATATTTACACTACCTGACATAATTTCATGACAGATCCGGTATAATAAGTGGGATGTACCTCCCAGCTCAAAGGTACCCGGGGCACTTCCCGCTTTAAAGCTGGATGCACTCCCTCTATAGTCTAAGCCAGGGGAGCCGAGATAGCCGGTTGGTAGAGCGTTGGACTTTCAATGCTCGGGTCGTGAGTTCGAATCCCGGCTGGGGCCAAATATATGTGCTGGCCTTCTCGTTGCCCCGTCTTTGATATCACCCGTGTATAGTGGAGAAGAACGTGAAACTCCCAAACACCCACCCACCCACCCTAGTCTAAGTCACATACAGACTAACGCTATGTGTATTGTTAGTGGAATGTTCCCAGCTTGGAGGGTGGGTGGGTGGGTGTTTAAGAGTTAAACGTCCTTTTCCACCACGTAAGGGTGATATCAAAGACAAAAAAGGCCAACACAAATAATTATTTGACCCCAGCCGGAAGTCCAAAGACCCCAGCATTGAGGGTCCAACGTTCTACCATTCGGCTATCCCGGCTCCCCGCCCGGCCTGGGAGTAAATCTGGGGTGGAATCTAGGGTAGAGTATGTCTGGCTTAGACTAGCGGGAGTACATCCAGCTTGAAAAGCGGGAAGTGCCCCGTAGTATGTGGAGCTGCGGGATACAATGAGAGTACATAATACACAAGGTAATTGACCCCTTTCCACACGGAGTACGCAACTGACCGCTTGCCGAATATGACTATTGAGAGGGATCGGATACCTTTAAATTCGGATTATACTTGGACAGTATCAGATATTCGTACGCTACTTGACATACGCGAGGCCTGAATATTGACACATTCCACGCACAGAGCACGCAGCCGACCACTAACCAAATGGCAGCGGAGAGGGATCAGCTCATAACGTAATACCTGGACAACGCTGGGACAATACGAGGTCGATGGCTATAATTATGACCACTGTACGCCAGCTGGTCACGCGGCACGTGATAACCGTAGAGGTCAATGAGGGTTACGTCATGAATATGGTGCAGGGTAGGCGATGACTGAACTTGTCCGGGCAAAATTCTGGTCAGCGGGACAAAATCAATAGAGCACCACATCGCTAATGAAAAGGGGTGGGGGTTGGGTGGGAATTTAACGTCGTTTTTGACTACGTATGGGTGATATCAAAGACGGGGCATCGACAAAAAGGCCCGCACAAATAATTATTTGGCCGATTTCATCGCGCAAGCATTTCTGGTATGCAACTGGACCGCGTCTGCAAATTCCATCTCGCTGGTATAAAGCCAGCTCTTAACTGGGCACTGCGGAGCGCCACAATGTCGTCCACAGTTGTGATTTTGGGGGTTTCTGTCGCTGTGGCGTCATCACAGCAACCAGGATTTCAAATAACCACAACTGTGACTGTGGTTTCCACAACAGATTCTAACTGGCTGTACTACGTCACTCGGCGCACAAACATGGCGGTCAGTGCATCTTCAATCGGTTTGTCACCGAGCACAGCTGTACGTGTTCAGTTTTGTAGTTAGTAGACACACCGAGCGCAACGAGTGACTGCCATGTGCACATGTGTGTTTCGCGCGCTGTGCCCAGTTAAGAGCAGGCCGGCTTTAGAAATGGTGGACAGTTGCTGTTACAGGTAATCTCCCGACAGCAACCACAACCGGAAAGTCATGTATCCGGTTTTGTCATTCTTCAGGAACGCAAACTGGCTGCGTGACACTGCCACTACCAGGAAGGAGACCAACAACAACAACAAATCGCCATGAAAAATGCGTTCAAGGAAATGTGTACGAGCGGCCGACTAAACCAGATATGTCTTTCCATGACAACACACTTTCTGCGACTGGCTGAGGTACAGAGATAAATGGCGGGGAAAACACACGTGACACAGTGAACAACTGTTACAGTTGTGTTGGGCTGCAGATGGTGTGTGTGTGTATTCAGGTCCAGGTGACATTTGTTGTACTGGCAAGCTGTCACGCTTATTCAGGTGGATGCATGCACATTGTTTTGCTGTACTGAACATGCAGTCATGCAGTGGCTCTCTCTCTCTCTCTCTCTCTCTCTCTTTCTTTCTCTCTCTGCGTGTCTCTGTGTGTGTGTGTGTGTGTGTGTGTGTGTGTGTCCTTACTGTCCTTGATCAAAGGTTGTAAAACTTTAAAAAAAAAAAAAAAAAAACTTAATGACCAAGCTAAGGACGAGGAATCCGATTTCACGGGACGCTAGAGATAAATAGAGTGAGGAGTAAATCAGTCTCAGTCCCTGACACTGAGCATTCCGGCTCAACCTCACAGTCCCGCCAAGAACTCATGTTAGACATCACCTAACTCACACACGTACTTCTCAAACATGGACAGACCAGTCAGAGAAATCTAGCAATCTTCCGGACCACTCTCTGTGTGTGTGTGTGTGTGTGTGTGTGTGTGTGTGTGTGTGTGTGTGTGTGTGTGTGTGTGTGTGTATGTATGTGTGTGTGTGTGTCAGTGTGTGGAGAGCTTGTCGTGCTTATTTGTTTTTTGGTTTGTTTGTTGTTGTTTTTTACTTGACTTGACTTGACTTGACTCTTGCAATCTAGATTGTGTCTTCAGGACATGAGCTTATCTAAGACACAGGAAGAACTCACGTCAGTAACCGAAACAACTGATGCCAGATAGACTGACAGGCCAGTCAAGGTCCTCGGGTTTTCTCTGGAACGAACCAAGCGATGGATAAAACTTTAACTCTTAACAGCCCGTGCCTGACCACCCTCTACCCGCTATATGATACCGTGGACTGGTGAAATGAACAAGCCACTACTGATACACAAGTAGGAGCCACTTCAGTCAAGCCAGTATTACGCAAGCGTGGGCCTTCCCCGCTGGGTCCGAAACCGCTGCAGACTGCATAATCGTGGCTTGCAGTGGTTCCTAGTGACATGAAGATTTCAAGTAAAATTGCGATTTTTGGACAGGCTTTTAAGAGGTATGGACCTATCATCAGCACAACTTTGAAACAGATAAACACATACCCGGACGACCGCCTTGTATCAGACTGCCCTGTAGTTCAAGTTCTCTCTTGATCACCGTACTCATGCTTACAGTTCATGGTTCCTTGCAAGAGAAAGCAAACACAATTCCCCGGCTGACCGGCGTACGGAACCTTGTTCACACGCAAACGCCTCGCTGGTCATAACATCGTGCATGCAGCGGTCATGCACTCACTCGGTGTGTCTCTCCTGATGCATGCCTATACACACTACACATGCATGTCAATGTTCTGGGTTGCCATGGGCCGGATAATTTCGTAGTGCTGACCGGACCTGCGTGGCAATAATGAATGCAATTTGCAGTTCGGCACCATGGCCAGCAGGAAACGGCGTCGGAGAATATTTTGACCACTTTGTATTCAGCCTCCATCCTCAAAGGTACATGAAATTCAGTCTCAAATGACTGTGCACGACGAAAGCCGCCGTCTGAATAGCCATACTTTAAAAAAAGAGTGTCGTCCACTCCCCATTTTACACGAACTTCGTAAATTTTATTTTGAAGAAAATTCTGAAAGAAACATCAACGTGGGCGCAGACGGGGAGAGAGAGAGAGGGTGGGTGAATGGGTGTTTGGGGGAGAGAGAGAGAGGCAACAACAACAAGAACAAACAAACAACCACCCACAAAAACCGGTTTGAAACTATTGCGTAGGTTTTATTTTCTTGTTGTCCTCGTAACAGACCTTGTTGCACTTTAAAACTGACTTAATGCCTAAGCTAACAGTGCCGGATTCGGATTTCACAGGACGCTTGACATGAAGAGGGAGGGAGTAAATCTGTCTTCCTGACACCGGGCATGCAAATCGAAACAAGAGTTACAGTCAGCGAACTCATCATCCGCACGCTTTCTTTGGAAGCGCGAGTTCTGGCCAGTTTGAACAGTGACGATACGACGGAAGACCACAGCCGAAATCAAGGTAAACACAACTGACGCACTTCACTTGACGCTGTCTAAGCTCATTCCTGACTCGCCCTGAACTAGTTCGTGTACTATAAACTCTACAGACTAGGGTTTGTTGCACATTGTCGGGAAAACACGGCTGGAAATCTTCTATCCGTGGTGCATCCAAAAGTTCGTGCAGCAAGGAGCAACAAAGCAAAACTCAAACTAAGAAGAACCTGAAAAGGAATGCACCTTACTGTTCAAAAGTTGTTTACGCGCGGGTACATGAGTGCTTCAAGCGTCGATTTAAGATCTTGTGTTGAAAATTTGTACCAGCCGCCATCAATAAACAGTACAGTCCCCTTTCGTTGTCTCGGATTTCCCACACCTACAATTTCTGCCTTTGCGGACCTGTCGGGAGACATAGAAAACGTACAGTGACTTCGTTCGGGATTTCTAACGGTTGCAGTGTCACGGCAGGATCTTATCGTTGTGAACCTAAGAATCTGACTCAAGCATCCTGAGTCAGATGAAAAGGACCAGCCCTGACCCACATACAGATCTCAAGCGTAATAACTCGATGAATCGAACAGGTTCAAGGGCACAGAGTTCAGAGTTCTGTGTTTCAACATTGTTGTATGCTACAGGATACTGCTTTACGGTTTCCAATGGTCACCAGCACGCTTTTTTGTCCATACACTCCGAAAAATATACGATGTATGAAAATTGTGTCCATCAATGCGTGCAGAAGAAATGAGGACGAAGCATATTTACACGAAGCGTCCTGCAAGTCGCGGACCATGTCGTGAGAACTGGTGTGCGACCCACTATGTGCATGTCAAAATAGGGTATGCGCAGCGACCGTACTGCCAACTGGATCATTTCGTTTTGTTTTGTTTTTTTCAGGAAATTATAGCGGAAATTGCTTCAGGAGTACATACAGTTGTGGCGACAGGGCACCCCGTAGCTGAAGACATGATATGTATGTTTAGTGCCATTTGATCACATAATATACAATAATATGACAAGGGGATTTGGTCTACGACTTCGGAACCGCCGTGTTCGAATCACTGGTGGGCAGGAATTTGGATGGATTTTTCCTTTCCAAATCGAGTCAAAATCACGTGCAGACTTGTTTACGGTGCCTGTCCCGCCCTCGTGTACACACGCATGCACAAATATGGGTGCACGCTAAAAATCCCACGTCCATCTTGCGAAGAAGAGTAGGCTGTGGCCGGTGGCGTGGAAAACAGAAATACTGTCGCACGCACCACAGTGAATTGCAGGGTGAGGGTTTGCACATGAAGTAGCGCCTTGCGGCAGCAGGCTTTCACTGCTTCGTCCTTCAGCCCTGCGGCGCCATGAGCATTTCAAAAAGAGATGGATATCTGCGCCGAGGAGAAATCTACCATACCAAAGGAATCTGTTCCAGCGTTCCATGCTCGCCATACCACAGTGGCCACTTCAGCAGTACAGGGGAGCCGGGATAGCCGAATGGTAGAGCGTTGGACTTTCAAAGCTCGGGTCGTGAATCCCGGCTGGGGCCAAATATTTGTGCTGGCCTTTTTCTCGTTGCCCCGTCTTTGATATCACCCATACGTGTCGGAAAAGGACGTTAAACTCCCAAACACCCACCCACCCACCCACTTCATACCGCGCAGCATTTGGGGCAGAACTCGCGTGCGCTAAGGTAACTCTGCCAGGGCAATTTACATGTGGGATGCAGCAGGAAAATGAGGTTTCTGTGTCTCTGTCGCCGTGTAATGATGCGAGAAAGATTGAAAACCCTCAGCCGTCAAGCGATAAGCGAAGGGTTGATTGGTCTATTGTTTGTGCTTTCACATTCCTATTCAGCGGTTGAGAACATACCGGCCGCTCGTCCCTGTTTGAACCTACGGCAGGTAGAATCTCTGAGAGAAATTTGAACCGGTTGAATTGACGTGGATAAGCCTTATAAATTTGATGCATCGCTTCGCAGGGAGGGAAAAAACTTGAAAGTACCAGATAAGCCTTACAAATCTGACACACCACCGGGAAAATAATAATACTTGAAGCTACCAGGCGAAAATACTTTAAACATGTTTGTGCCTACTAGCACTGCACTGCTCCCTATCACAAGCATGCCAAAACATCTGGAAAGTAACGTTATACTGGGGTATATCAGAAAACAGTAGATGGCGCGTTTGTCTTTAGCAGGTGCGATACTGAACGGCCGTCACAGTTGCCGCAGTGAAGCCGCGTGGGTTCGACCCCCAAATCGAGCTAAGATGATATGTGAAACCGATTTTCCCTGATTGCTCAGTTGTCTGGGGCTTCTCTCCGGGTCATCCGGCTTTTCTCCACCAGCAATCATTAAAATAGGCAGCTAGGTGGCGCTGTGCCGCGGCGACGCGCTCGCCCCTCCCCCTCCCCCGTTCAGTTCCCGCCCCACCTCCCCCAAACCTACACACACACACATCCCCGAGGGAAGAGGTCCGAATTTCATATAAATAAGACTCTAACCCATGGCTAAAATCCCTAACCTCGACTTCTACATGCAGAACCAGATGTCCATTCATTCACAAGACACAGGATGTAAGGGACGTGTTGTCTACAGATCATCTAAACAGCTACTCCTACACCAGCATCCTGCGAGGACCTGAGGGTTGCTGATACGCAGTCCAGTATTGGTTTCCGCCTACACGAGCACAGTGTAATGCAGATCCTCACCAAATAAACAGGAGAGGACTGAGTGGTCCGATGGAGGCCAGAAATGGAGTACCAGTTATCCCGAGGGTCCACCTACTCGTAGACAGTCACATTAATATCCTAACCTACAAAACCAGACGAATATTACCCAAGAGATTGGTAAGAACTGTGCAGTCCTGAACATCGTCCCAGCCGGACAGCGGGAGACCTCACAACGTAGCTGTCAGACCACCCCCACAAAACCCACCCACATAGAGACAAACATACAGACAGATATGCAGACAGACACAGACAGAGAAAGAGACAGAACGAAAGACACAATGAGAGATCAACATAGCGGGAGACAGACTGATAGACAGACCAACATACACGCAAATAGACCGGCAGACTGAGACAAGCAAGCAGGCAGACAGACAGACAGGCATGGCCGGACCGACAGATACAGAGAAAGAAAGAGAGAGAGAATGACATAGTGACAGACAATGACAATGGCAATGACAATGACAATAATCTATTTTCCAACAGTAAAAGTTTTGGCAGAAATACTGACCATGTTTGAACCTACCGTTGCTAAACTACGAGAATATGAGCAAACGAAGAAAAATATATAAGCTACAGGAATATAGGGTGGGGAGGGGCGGGGATGTAGAAACAAGCTACACAGACAGACACAGGCAGACAGACAGAGGCGATCTCAAGCTTTTGTCACTTTCTCAGTTCTCTTTTCGCAAGAAGCTCAAACCATTCAAGCACGCGTCTTCCACCTTACCGAAATCCAACGCCAAGAACACGACCTACAGCACATTTCTTGTCCTCTTCAACGCCTGTAGAATTAACCGCTGGAACTCGGTGTGCCGCAGTTGTCAGAATTGTTTATCGACTCGCCGAGAATGTTGCCACCCCAAGGCAACGCTACGGGTAAACCAAGATGGAAAGGTCGAACGTTTACAAAGGCAAACAGGTGGGGTGTAACGTTTCCTCTAAAACAACATTGTTTCAGAGACGGGGTTTAAATAAAAGGTCGTTAGAAGGAGCTTTAGCTGCAGTTTTCTTGTTGTTTTTTTTGTTGTTTTTTTTTGTTCTATTTGGGTTTTTGTTTTTGTTTGGAACGTTAGGGATTGGGAAGGGAGAGAAAGTTGGAAATGTGATCGAAACAACATTGTTTCAGCAACGGGTTTGAAATAAAAGGTCGTTAGAAAAAGAAGCTTTAGCTGTAAGACGTTTTTGTTCTGTTTGTTGATTTTGTGATTGTTTGTCTAGCACCCAATTTGGAACGTTAGGGGAGGGGGTGGGGCGAGGAAGGAGTTGGAAAAATGGTCGATCCAGGATCTAGGAAAAACATTTCTCTTTCAGCGCATTTTTACTGCACCGATAGATTTTCTTTCTCTCGCCAGTTTTATGTTCTTTGATTTCGTTTCAGTGCTTCTTGCCTCGGTCAGATTCTCTCGGAAGAGGACCTTAAAACCACATCCTTTGGGGTTAGGAAACAAAACTACAAGAATTTGCAACCGAATCACCTCCTCCTGTGGTATCCCCGAAGACGTATAACACAATTTGATTAGCATGTGTGTCATGCAAATCTTAGTGGCAAGAGAGTTGTTCTGGCGTAACAAACGCAGCATAATGATTTGTCGGTGAGTGCGTTCAGTCGTAAATGATTATATTGAGCAGCGTAACATTTGCCCAGCTTGTCCCTAGTGTGCCGATCCTACAGCGACGGAGTCTTGAAATGTTACGATGACATTCCACCGTCATAGTCCGAGCGACACTCCTTCTTACGGTCATGCACCACCCTGCTCTGAATCATATATGAGATTTTTTTGCAGATTTGTGAAGGTCCGTCACGTCTCTTCAGATATCCGTCGGGTGCCAGACTCAGTGGAAAGGTTGGGCAAATTTTGTAATTCCAGAAAATAGAATCAGCCCGGAGCCCGCCTTCTGGCATGGAAGACAATGTATGTCAAAAGACTGATCTACTTTTGCACGGGGAACATTGCGTCAGAAAATGTTTTACTGTGCTACTGACGTCAGAGCTTTGCACACTCTTTCCCCGCCGTCTTTAAAGTGGACTCGCCCGGGAAAACCCGATTCGAAGAGGGCAAGTGAAAAGAAAATGCAGAGTCTGTGTACGGCAGGGGTACACAATGTCGATTGCAAATGAATGATATTTAGATTCAGCTTCTGTCAGACAAGACAGTGAGAAACATCATGTTCTTTTAACAAAAAGAAGTTATTGTTTTTCATATTTGCAAGAATACAACGCGTGTTATTATTTTTTGGGGGTGGCGGTCATGTTGAATTTCAGCCTCTCTTTCAAAATGCGAAACAATAACAGTCTGGCACTCTTCGGAATCAGAATCAGCACACTTTTCGCACAAAGAAACCAGAAGAAAATCTCGTGTTTTTTTCGAAAAGACGTTCTTGCTTTTCATATAATTATTCGGCAAAACAATTAATGCAATGCTGCTTCTTTTTAGGCATTTGTGAATTTCAGCATCTCTTTCAAAATTTTCATCATTTACAGTATGTAACTCATCAAAATCGGAATCATCACCCATTTTTCATACAAAAACCGCGGACATATCACGTTTCTTTCAGAAAATGAGTTATTTGTTTTCATTTATGCGGCAAACCTACGCGTTTTATGATGTTGGGCGGCCATTTTGAATTTCAGCCTCTTTCAAAATGTTTACAATATTTCCAGTTTGGCACTCATCAGAATCGGATTCTGTATCCTTTTATCTCATATACACCACTTTAAAAACTCGTTTCTGTCAAAGAATAAATTCTTGATTTTAATTTTTTGCGGACAAGCAACGCGTTTACAGTTTTTGGCGTCCGTTTTGATTTTCAGCCAAATATTTCAAAATGCTAAACTTTACTGTCTGGCACTCGTCGGATTCGGAATCAGCATCCTTTTTTCATGTGAAAACCTTTTAAAAACTTCGTTTCTTTTGAATAATAAGTTGTACAATTTTCATTATGCGGCAAAACAACGCGTTTTAAGGTTTGGGCGGCCATTTTGAATTTTAGCATCTCCTTCGAAATGCGTAACATTTACAGTCTGGCACTCGTCGGATTCGGATTCAGCACCCTTTTCTCATACGGAAACCACTCAGAATCTCTGGTTTTTGGCGAAAAGTTAGTTACCGTACCTCATGTAGGCGGTAAAAAGAAGCAATGTAAGTTTCTTGTCGGCCATGTTGAATTTCAGCCTCTCTTTCAAAACCGTCAACAGTTACAGTCTTGCACTCGTCGAATTTGGAATCAGCATGCTTTTTCATGTAACAACCACTGAAAAAAGTCGTTTCTTTCCAAAAATAAGTCACACATTTTGATACATACGGCAATACAATGCTTTTCAGGGTTTTTTAAACGGCCGTTTAGTATTTCAGGCTTTCTTTCAAAATGTTCAACATGTACACTCTGGCACTCGTCGGATTCGGAATCAGCACCCTTTCTTTTCATTGAAATCACTGATAAAAAGTTCTTGCGTACATATGTGCGACAAAACAAAAGCATTTTAAGGTTCTTTGGCGGCCATTTTGATTTTCAGCCTCTCTTTCAAATTGCCCAACATTTACCGTCTGGCACTCGACGGATTCGGAATCAGCACCATTTTTTCATCTAGAAACCACAAAAAAAATCCCATATATGATGCAAAACAAGGTATCATGGTCTGTCGCTCGGACTATCAGGATGTTTGTGTGGGAGGAAATGGGCCCAGATACGAAGTTAGGTGTTTTTTGTTATTACGTTCTTATGTTCTCTTGCCCCACCAAATGACGTGTAGTGGCCGTGCGAGTTATAAGTGTACCGGGCTGTCCCAGTCAGCCGTGCCGGCACGGCTGTGTCAGACGCTGTGCTTTTCAGCTTGCGTTTCGGCTTCTGTTTGCTCAGTGTCAGCCTGTATGCTGCTGTGACCGTACAAATCACTGCTCGGGTCGTGAGTTCAAATCCCGACTGGGGCCAAATATTTGTGCTGGCCTTTTCTCGTTGCACCGTCTCTCATATCACCCTTACGTGGTGGAAAAGGACGTTAAAACACACACACACACACACACACACACACACACACACACACACACACGCGCGCGCGCGCGCGCGCGCGCGCGCGCGCGCTCTGTCATGACTTTCCTAACGTTAGCAGACCGCTAGTTCGGGTAACCCATAAGTGTTCGGGGAAGACACATTACGGGAGAGGGGCGGCCATGACTAGCAGACCGCAAGCAAAGATGACATCAAGTTTTCAGCGTGAAACATTAAACGAAGTACAGGGAACAAAAAAGCAATTCGCTGGTGCGTCCATAGATCATTATTCATCACTTGTCTGCTCTTATATGTATATACAATTAAGCTGATGCTGTCTCGAAATGATAACAGTGAGAAATATGAGATCGGCATTCTTTGTGCTCGTGACAGGCCCTGCAGTGGCTGTACACGGAATTATTTATAATCTGAAGCATAAGCGATGACTTAATCATAAACCCGATACTTTATCTCCATTTCAAACAGAAGCGACAATGCGATCTGGAGAAGGCAGTAAAGCTGAAATATTGATATGAAATGAGATCTGGAGATGGCAATAAAACTGAAATATTGGCTTGAAATCATCGGGCATTATGCTGCCTCTTGTTCAGCTTTTAATAATAAGACGATAATAAGTTTTTTATTTGAAGTTTGCTTTCGTAGGGTTTTAGTGTGGGTTTTGTTATTGTTGTTTTTTACATGTTGGTGTTCTTGGGGTTGTTGTTCGAGTAGTTGTTTTTGCATTGTTGCGGGTTGTTGTTGTTTTTTGTTTTTGTTTTCTGTTTTGCTTTTTTGTTTTTGTTTGGGTTTTTTGGGTTTTGTTTGTTGTTGTTGTTGTTGTTGTTGTTGCTGTTGTTGTTGTTTTGGGGGGTTGGTTTTGTTTTGTTTGGGGTTGGGGGTGTTGTTTTGTTTGTGGAGTTTGTTTATTTGTTGTTGTTGTTTTCTTAGGCGGGCGGTTTTTATGTTGTTTTGCTGTTGTTGTTTTGTTGTTGTTTTCTGGAAGCTGAAGAGGGTATTGCACGGCGTTATATGGTATGCCACGATATGCTAGGGCACGCCATGCTATGCTACGCTCTAATAATAATGACATGCTGTACTATGCTATGCTACGGTTTCTTATGGGGTTTGGTATGGTTTGGTGTTGTTCTTTGTTTCTTTGCTTCTCTCGAGTTTGTTTGTTTGTTTGTTGAACATTGCTCTTGTTTGCTCTTGGCTGCCTGCAGCTGTGAAGAAACTGTCGAGTAACATTACAACAATGTGTACTGGCATTGTCAGTTTCCTGATACGTTTTACATACGCCTCAGGTATATATAGTTTCAGCTGGTGCATGCCCATCGAATGTTTTCCTTCTTCTACTTCTTTTCTTCTTCTTTTTTTTTAAACAGCAGAGTGGATGATGATTTCAAACTGAAAGGAAAACCGTTCTAATGTTGTAAGCCTTTCAGTGGAAACATCGGTTGAAATATTTCGATAACTACTTCAACAGAAAAGTTTAATCGGATGAAATATTGAGCTGACTCTCAAGGAATGTCGAGCTTTTACCGGATCATTTTCCCCCCCAAGTATATTCCTGAACTTGTAAACTACACGTTTAATCTTTCGCGAATAAAAGCATACAGCCGTGGGCCATTCGTCAGTTTCAAATCGCAGATCCGCAAATAGAATAGGCAAATGGAATAGGCAAAAGACCATCCATCACTGGCCCATCATAAACATGCGTTCAGTTTGGGAGGGAAATCGGGGACAACAAACAAGAAAATCAGTTCTGCAGCTCCGAAAAGTTTGTCTTCCACAGAGCGGCTGCAGTAAACTCATTGCCACTTCTTCCCAGGCCGACGGATATATAGGTTGGCTGATGGAAACGACCGGTGCTAGTCCGATTATAAACGAGGGGAAACCTCCCATTTACAAATATATCCTGCCCAGATTTACATCTCGTTCAAGAGTTTCACTCCCTGCCACAGGGTAGGTTTAGGTCTGTCAGAATCACAAATTTCACTGACACGATTTCGATGTGCAGGAAGCACTGAAGAGGGCAGGGAAGGGAGAGGCGGGGGTGGGTGGAGTGAGGGTAGGGGTGGTTGGGGGAGGGGGGGGGGGGCTTGTGACGCGTTTGGTAGTTCAGTAAATTGTTCAACTTCTTGTGAGGTATCTGTGCTTGAGGTCCGCCCCCCTCTCTCTCTCTCTCTCTCTCTCTCTCTCTCTCTCCAGTGCATTTTGTGTACATTAGAGTGTAAATGCTTACGTAAATAATAACAATACCATTTTAAATGCTACAAATATACATACAAAAAGAAATTAACTAGCAGCGCAATAAGGACTGAAGAAAGGAACTAAATTATCAGTGGTTAGCGAGAACAATTATAATTCACTTTAACTTGAACCGTGAGAAATTAGAGACAAGTTGGACCTCAGGTGGTAGCATGTCCACATGACAGACAGACAGACACACAGACAGACAGACAGAGAATCCAAACTAACTTCTCCACAGTCATATAAAAAGGGCGTAAAATGCACACGTACGCATAAAAATAAACCCGAGACACCCACGTAAATTACACGCCATGCAAGCTTACGCCCAAGTGACAAAACCCTTTCACAACAGTGTGAAAAGACGTGCGCCAGAAAACACACGAACTCGTGTCACCCCCACTAATGTGAAGGAGCAGACAGATGCACCCCTGGCATTAGAGAACGAGCCATCAAATCTCCAGTAGCTGCGCATGTGGCAGACGACAATGGCTTTTATTGCAGAAGCTACTGCCTCGGATGACTATTGTCAGAGCCTGAAAGCTGTGCAAACGGCATGGGAAGTGCTAATGAATTCTTCGATATCGCGATCCCCCGACTTAGCGCAAGCCGTCCCATGCTGTTGCTGAGCTGGCAGGTTGTTGCCTCCACATTAAAGGCTTTGCCATTGTGTTATTGAAACTGTGGCATAACCAGCAGAATTGTTCTTAAAATCTCTATGTTCATAACACCGCTGAGGGGAAAACTGCCGCGTTCGAAGCTCTAACGTTGTTTGCCAGACAGAAGGATATTTCATAAGACCATCGCACCCGTTTTAGTGACTTTGTTCCTTCTAATATTAGAGCAATACGACTGTTTCTGAGTTTATACGGTCCGTTCCTGAACAGACTGGGGCTCGACAAATCTTCTAAAAACAGCCACCAATCAGCGCCGTCAAGCTGGTCCTCGGTCCGCAACATAATACGCCCAGTAGGTGGTCCTCGGTCCGCAACATAATACGCCCAGTAGCTGGTCCTCGGTCCGCAACCAAATACGCCCAGTAGGTGGTCCTCGGTCCGCAACCAAATACGCCCAGTATGCGATACACTTCAAGAACAACATGTACGCCAGCCAGAGTCACCACAATGGTTTCAGACTTTGATTCAAGATTCAAAGATTTTATTCCTTTCTTCCCATTTGGAGTATGGAGGAATGTCAAGTAATGAATCATACATGATTCGTATACGTACAGAATTACAAAAACACATGTAGGACGGAAGAAATCACAACAGTCCAAACTGCAGATCGCATATGTTACAAAAGAACAAACAAAAACAATAGTGCACGTGTGTAAGGTGAAATATGTCAACATAGTCACAAACATATCTACATGACATACTAGACGATTTTGCTATTTCTAATGAATTTTGCCAGACTTAGCAATGTTTTCTTTGGTAGTTCTAGTGACATGTACCTGCAGAAATTAAAAGATGAAACTGGTCTGCGAAATGTGGATGGTATAACATGTTGCCTTTCAGCTTGAAATCCTGGGCATTCCATGATAAAATGCAGTTCATCATCAACTGCTGACATAATAATACAGCATCTAGAGCAGAGTCTGTTCTCTTTGGGTGTGCCATTTCGCCTATATGACTGATTCTGATGGGCGGATTAAAGGGACTAATCCTGCCATTTTCATGCTCACAGATCGATCTAAGCTGTTCTCGTGGTATCTATCACCACGCCACTTAGACACCTGGACAGTGACAATGTCTGTAATGCTGGCACTAAGTGTGGGTGGGTGGGTGTTTGGGAGTTTAACGTCTTTTTCCACCACATAGGGTGATATCAAAGACGGGGCAACGATGAAAAAGCCAGCACAAATATTTGGCCCCAGCCGGGATCGAACTCACGACCCGAGCATTAGAAGTCCAACGCTCTACCGTTCGACCACCCCGGCTCCCCTGCTGGCACTGAGCCAACAGAAGCGTACTCGACGACGCGGCGACCACACTGAGCGCTCCAGTAGTGCAACAAGTGTAAACGACATTGTGTCGCATTAAGAGCTGTACTAGTCATCAATATAGAGTATTTCGAGCGTACAGGCGCACCCATGAGCGAAACTGTTCCAGATCATAAGCTGTCTTAGCAAAGATGATATTATCCCGTTAACAGGCTGGCGCTGAGCAAACAGAAGGTTCATCGGCTTTTCTGAGCGCAGGGATGCCATCTTGAAGTGAACTGACCGGATCGCGGAACTCAAGTATACGTCCTTAACTGTGTCGATCCCTGAACTTATTCCACTAAATGCGTCTGCGCAGAACCTTATCCTTGTAATATCCTTACGTGCTGTAACCCATTTCACTCCTTCACTTTGGACAGAGATAGAGAGGAGCGCGCATCGACTTTTCTAACGCAAAGATGCCATCTTGAGCTGAACTGAACTGGGCCCGTATGTAAAAGTCGAGGTTAATTTAACCCACGGCTACGGGCCTAACCCAGACTAGGACAAAAGAAACCCAAAAGCAAAATTAAATTTTAAAGAAAGCAAGCCAAGAAATAAGAAAAATATCCTTCTATAATGGCTCAGGCACCTTCCTGGAATGGGCCAGCTTCCTGCTTTAAAACAAAAAACAACAGAAAATTTAACCCTAGGGCTAGTTTAGTTCGAGGTTGGGCTCTAACCCGGGGCTAAACGCCCTACCCTCGACTATTACATCCGGGGCCAGATCTGAACTGAAATGAACTCTGGAATACGTCTTCGTCTGTGTCGTACCCCTGAACTTCTCTGACTTTTCCGATCACAGAGATAGCTTCTTGACCTGAAGAGAACTGTTCTGAACTCAGGTATATACGACCTTGGTTGTGTCGTTCCCTGAACTGATTCCACTCGCTACGTCAGCAGAGAACCTCTCCTTGTAATGTAAGGCCCATTCTACCTTCAAATTCAAATTACTTTATTAATCCCAGGAGGAAAGACATGACAAACAAAACTTGCACTAACAGAAGCCTCAGTCACTTTGGACAGAGATGGGATGGAGCGCGCATGTGCTTCTCCAAGCGCAGGGATGCTGTCTTGAACTGAACTCAGGAATACGTGTGCATTTGTGTGGATTCTTTCTTCTTTACCGCATCCACTAACTCCGTCTGCATAGAACCTTCTCCCTGTAATTTACGGAGCAGGCCTTACATGCTGTAACCCATTTCACTCCATGACTTTGGCCAGAAAAGGCTATCAGCGGACTGCCTTGGCTTTCAATGAGCGGAGAGGAGGTTTTTAGGGGTTTTAAATCTCGATGGTGTCTATGCCCTTTGGCAAACTCAGTCCTGGCTTTCAAGTCATCTCATTTAGTCTGGACCGGTCGATAACGCCAGTAAATCTTTCTCCGAGTTAGCCTTCTAAATCAAGACGACATGGTACTAGATCAGGAACCCCTTGCTGCAGACTCATGATCAGCCAGACCGTCATTTTCTTCTTAATAAAGAAAGTTTCGGTTCTACAAAGTTTGCAAGGTCAAAGCTCCAGACTGAACGAACCCGCTGAGGGGAATTCTCATATAAAAGTTAAAATATTTGTTTGTCTAGTGTGGTCCTTGCAGAAAAAAAACCACAAATAACGCCATTCGAGGACATAATCTTAGCTTGAGTTCTCTGTCGTGTGTAATCATACATTCGACAGTACTGAACACAAGCACAGGATGTCTACAATTCTAGAGTAATTGATTGCTCGCGTTAAGTGCAAAAACGATTAATAAGTAATCAGCCCTGAAAGTCAGCGTTTTTCCACATTAACCTTTGGCTGGTGACTGGAAATGTTTACCAGCCAAACTAGAAAGGTTACCAGCTAAACTTCAAAGTTAAAACAAGGTTTCAAAGTCAACAAAAAGATTCAGTGCATTCTTTAATTGATAGCCCCCCCCCCCCCCCCCAAATCACAGACACACCACATTTTGTAGACATGAACACAATGCCTTGTTAAGTGCTTCGGCACTTCTCAGTTTCAGTTAGGGGAGCCGGGGTGGTCGAATGGTAGAGCGCTGGACTTCTAATGCTCGGGTCGTGAGTTCGATCCCGGCTGGGGCCAAATATTTGTGTTGGCTTTTTCATCGTTGCCCCGTCTTTGATATCACCCTATGTGGTGGAAAAAGACGTTAAACCCCCAAACACCCACCCGCCCTCAGTTTCAGTTATCATCCTGAGGGCTGATCTGGCCACTCTGTGTATTGTAGTTTCCTGGGCCTGTCAGATGAACGTGTCCACTAGATGACAGCAATACATTCTTTAAACCCTCGGCAGCTTCATATTCACAACCGGCGTCAGCTCAGAGCTTGCTGAAGAAATGCTGTTTCGTTTCTTTCTGAATGATAAATCACTGAAGTATTTGTCGGTTCATGTCTTGCAGAATGGCGTCAGTCATCTCTTAACAAATGAACACAAGCTATAAACTTTGGCAAGTAAGCATCCAGTTATATATGTCTTTCTTGTTCTGCTCTTAACGCTCGTATGACAAGGGATAAAGTTTGAAAACCGATAACTTGGAAAATCTATCCGATGACGCTCCTTCTGGCCCGACCAAAGCAGCCAACCAAATTACACTCCAAGCCAAGCAAAGTATGCGGGGTTTGGCCAGGTCGTTCTGCTAGCCACGCAAGAGCCACGATGAAACAGCAAATTGAGTTATTAATAATGCAGAGCAATGGGCAATCTGAGAGCTGTAAATCGTGCAGATAAGAGTGTTAACGCAGAGAAGCAGACGGAGCAAATGGCGTCCTTGAAAGTCTAACGTCATCACTGGCAGCTCAAACACTCCAGTCTTGACCTTTTTTCTTTTTTCTTTTTCTTTTTTTCTTTTTTTTTTTTTTGGGGGGGGGGGGGGTACCCTTGTCCTGCTGACGTTCTTTGATGTGTGTGTGTGGGGGGGGGGGGGGGGGGTAGCTGAGGTGGTAGTGAGTTGGGCTTCTAACGCTCGAGATTTGACTTCGATTCAAGTTGAGGGACAAACAATGCCATGGCTTTTCTCCCTAGTCCTGTCTTTCCTACATGTATGGTGAAAACGGATGTGCAACTCCCAAAAAATTTAATAGTGCGTGCGTGCGTGCGTGCGTGCGTGCGTGTGTGTGTGTGTGTGTGTGTGTGTGTGTGTGTGTGTGTGTGTGTGTGTGTGTGTGTGTGTGTGTGTGTGTGTGTGTGTGTGTGTGCGGGCTGATGATTGTTTGTTTGTTTCAAGCCCTTCCATGCACCCTTTTCCAACTCATTACTGTCTGTCCCTGCCTTCGGATTTTGTCGGAGCTTAACACTGAATTTCAATTTTCATCCAATAATAATAATAATGATAATAATAACTCTGGATTGTGTAGGCGCTTTATCCAATTTCTTGAAAAGGCTCAAAGCGCCGCGAACTGAACCCAGCACGCACGCTCAAGTGAATTACACGCATCCTCCCACACACTGGACGTAATCACATCAAACTCACGTGGTGCGAAGAGTCAGCTCGGCAAATTAAGGTTCGGAGTTTAGAACTGCATTTCTTTTCAAATTTTGTCGACAGAACATTTCCGAAGCATCCTAATGTGACAGTAAATCTTTTCCAAATAATTCATGCTTTTTACGCTTTTTCCTAATTTCTACATCGAAGGACGTTTCCAATAGAAACAGAACTTAACTATCGCCTTTACGGACCCTGAATAGGGTTCCAAATTTGTGTTTGGTTTCCATTTTAGTTCCTTGATTTGGATTTTTCAAGGGGAGGGAGGGGGGGGATAATTTACATATACATGGAATGCTGCGATGATTTGTAATTCTGCAGTTTGAACTGTGATTGTGAGGGATGGATTTGCTGTGAGTTTGTTAAGCTATTGCACGCGCCAGACCTGAATAAATTTTACGTTAAATTATTGGCGTAGAGTCTGGATTTTTCATTCTTATCCTGTTTCGAGCTGTGAGCCCAAAGACGATTTTCCATTGTATACCTGTTATTTAATGGACAATAAAGTATTTTGGAATGGAATTGAATACTACGGTTTTAATGCTAACTACGATTGACAGGCTGTCAGCAGTTTGTGACCAGATACAAAAGTCCATTTACCTGTTAACCCGACCGGAGAGGCTATTAACTTTACGGGCTGCTTCCCCAGTTTCTACAATACTGATAACTGCAAAGAAGAAATACGGTAATACCACGCTGTAAATCGTCTAGCGCGTCTTAGGGGTCGATGCATATGCGGACAGGCGTCTCTGTCTAAGTTTTGTTCCTTTTGTAACAGCGTTAATGTATTGCACAGCTTGCGTATAACTGGAGCATCAGCTGCTGCAGTAATAAGACAGGGGTCGTCTCTGAGGCATCCGTATAAAAACACAATGGGGAGCGGAATACCGAAGTAAATGCACAACGTGCGCCTGCCTGTAAAATTATGGATGTGTATGTTTGTTTGTTTGTTTGTTTGTTTGTTTGTTTGTTTGTTTGTTTGTTGTTGTTGTTTTTTTGTTTTTTTTTTTGGGGGGGGGTTGGGGGGGTGTTATTGTTGTAGTTTGTTTTTGTTTGTTTGCTTGTTTGCTTGTTTGTTTGTTTGTGTGGGTTTTGTTTGTGGGTGTGAAACCCGATTCAGTCGCCGTGCGCCCCATATCCCACCATGGATAAACAGAAATAAAATTGAATCTTGAATCTTAAAGGGGCTAAGATCGTTCTAAGCTGTTCCAGTGGTATCTATCACCACACCATTAGTCTTAGACACCTGGATAATGACAGCGTCTGTAATGCTGGCACTGAGCCAACAGAAGCGCACTCGATGACGTGGCGACCACATTGAGCGCTCCAATAGTGTAACAACAGTCGTAGAATTTGACTGTTCGATCACATAAACAACATTGTATTGCATTAAGAGCTGTACAAATCATCAAGAATAAGTATTCCGTGCATTTTGCAAAGATGGAATTCACCCGTTTAAGTTATACACACAAACAAGCCAAGTTCAAACACACAGAGATCCGAAACTGGCAACATTGCAATACCTCATTTCTGGCATCACCCTGCACATTATGACGCATGACCTAGTTAGCAAAGTTGGGTAGCACGTGACATGAAAGGGATCGAGGGAAGGGGATGGAGGAGAAGCCAGAAGGGTACATCCAGCCTGACTAAAGATTTATGGAAGAAAAATGACGAGGATACACAACGGTCCATGACAGAGCGGCACAATTCTCACCTGCACGCCTGCCATTCTCAGCAATATCTCCGACATATTAAACAGGCCGGCAGACTCCGCAATATATTGGCTGCTGCTGCTGCTGCTGCTGCTGCTGGCCCGCTGTCACTGATGAGAACGTAACTCATCTTTCCAGACACAGGCGGAAAAAAACTGTCAATTACAAGCAGCGAGAGGTCCAGGAATAATCCTGAAATAGGATTTTGAATATATCGGCTGTTTGTGATTCCAGTTCTTGGGCTGTTCAATGACGTTAGCCGCGAACTTGTACGACTTCCAGATCCAGAGCGCAGAGACAGACAGACAGACAGAGACTTGACTTTAGTTTACAAGTATGATGTCAGGCTCATGGGCACGTGTTTCAAACCTGTCCTTAATTACGCACTACCACACACGAGAGAACGAACGAACGAACTTGATTTAATAACGGCATATGATGTAACGGGTTATTTGTCATATTCGGTCAGCCGTTGCTCAGAGAGAGAGAGAGAGAGAGATGTTGGCTGAGTGTTTGGGAGGTTAACGTCCTTTTCTACCATGTAAAGGTGATATCAATGACGGGGCAACAAGAAAACGGCCAGTACAAATATTCGGACCCAGCTGGGGGTGCAAACTCACGACCCCAGCATTGAGAGTTCAACACTCTACCATTCGGCTATCCCGGCTCACGAGAGAGAGAGAGAGAGAGAGAGAGAGAGAGAGAGAGAGAGAGAGAGAGAGAGAACGTTCTCTCATTTCCGAAATTGTTTTCTACAAAATCAAGACTGTTCCTCAAAAGAGGTTCGATTCATGCTTATGTATACATGATCTGAGTTCTAAACGCGCTTGCTAAACCATTTTTTCCATCGCCAAGCACCTGACCCGTGCCTCAGACATGCATGCACGCCGTTAGCTTCTGACCCTTACTATTTCATTAATAGTCAGCTTCATCATCATCAGCTCATAATCTTGCTGAATAATAGCTATGCCCTAATACATGTTCACCACGTGACATTTCTATCACCAGCACTTGCAAAGATTGGTGATGGTTCGTGTGTCATCGTAATGCCCAGACTTAGCATGACGTGGTGGAATGTTTTCGAATCCACTGGCCTAATCGCCCATTAATTTTTGGCAACGAGGGCAGTACGTTTGCATGTGTGAGGCATACCATAAGCAGCAGCGTCAACCTAATTGCAATATTAATCATAATTATATACTTGGAACATGCATTGCGGGCAACTTTCATACACTCCAATCTCTCCCGTCCTTTTGTTATCTATAATCTCACGTTATGGCCCACAAGCATGACGACTTTAACTACAAGAGTCAGTCTCTCAAGATTTATTATGCCCTGGTTCCAAAAACTTCCTTGTTGGAGAGAATGAATGAATGAATGAATGAATGAATGAATGAACTCTTTATTTTACAAGGATAAAAGTATTAAGCACATGTGCTTGTCTTCCAACTTGTCCTTGTTAGAAAAAAAGAAAGAAAATCTACAAAAAATAGAAAGAAAAACACAGATAAACAAAAGACAAAAAGACACACATTGCAAAAAGCAATAACAACACCAGAATAGCTACCATACTTTACATAGACAGGTAACCAAGACGGAACACAGACATTATGGGAAATGCATAGCATAGAAACATACTAAGAGAGAGAGAGAGAGAGAGAGAGGGTGGGTGTTTGGGGGTTTAACGTCCTTTTCCACCACATAGGGTGATATCAAAGACGGGGCAACGATCAAAAAGCCAGCACAAATATTTGGCCCCAGCCGGGTACGAACTCACGACCCGAGCATTAGAAGTCCAACGCTCTACCATTCGACCACCCCGGCTCCCCGAGAGACACAGAGAGAGACGTGGATTGGGGCTCTCCAAGAGAGGGGGGAGAGGGTGGCATAGGAGGGGGAGAGGGAGGGGGAGGGGCTCTCAGGGGAGACCTAGTCTTGTGTGAAGTGTTGCATCCTGTCCAATCAGAATACACTACGCTGCTGCTTCACAAGCGCCCGCTAACTTGAAGCCACTGCTTTCAATTAACGAGCCTTGGCCGACGCTGATAGATTATCTTAGAACATTGGGGCTCATAATGTATGTCCTTCATGCCCGTTGCACTGTCTTCAAATAGATATCGCATCCGAAGGTGACAAGTACAAATTTCTATCTCTCTTCGTCAGTAATCACACGGTCCAGCGGGTTCTTCCAGGCCAGCAATACTGAAATGGTCGCTGTCGTCAAGTTTGGGCAGAGGCAGTGACCGACGACCGAGACAAAAATGGCGTGAGAGGGCCCGAGTGAACCAAACAAACATCATAGAACAGTGTCAAGCACTGGGGAGATTACTCAGGCTCAGTTGGTATAGCTCGCCCGTCGGGGGGTGCAAATTGTGCACCAGTCAATTCCGTCGATATTTCGCATAAAGTCAAGTCGTAGAAGGAAGTCAGCGGCCACGTGACTTCACCTCGCCAGACCCCGGAGTACATTTGCACCCCCTCCCGCGTTGCGGGGATACAACCGCTCCCACCAGTGGACGACTGGAGTACACTTGTCCCTCCTGCGCATGACTGGTATACATTTGCACCCCCTAACGGGCTCCATCTTTGATATCACCCACACGTGGTGGAGAAGGGCGTTAAACACATAAACGCCCACCCCCGCGTACCATGGTACGACACGATGCGCGTTGACATGGTACGCGACAAGATGGTATGCGACGTACCCTGTCGCAGGCAAATACTACTGACACGACAGCGACCATTCCAGCGCCAGTAGCAGCAGTACTAACGCCGTATCGTCACCGCAACGGGCGGACGGCCAGCCACCCAAGTCCTCCCAATCTCTCCTGCCACGTCGGTACCGCGGTGACTAATACCTAGCATCTACATTATTAGTTCCCTGGATTGTGGTAGACAATAACGCCGTCCTAGCGACATCCCCTCGTGCCGCCAACCACTCCATTCTATTGTCATCCGATCACCAGGAATTCATTAGAGAATCCCAGGAGGCCGCTCATTGTCATCCCCAGCCAGCACCGGAGGTCAGAGCTGCAGAGAGACGGGCAGTGGAAATATTCATAACAGAAATGGGGTGGGAGTCCCAGCTGAGGTGAAATGATCTGTGGACTCCATC
The DNA here is from genome assembly GCA_018292915.2 of Batillaria attramentaria. Classification (NCBI taxonomy): domain Eukaryota; kingdom Metazoa; phylum Mollusca; class Gastropoda; family Batillariidae; genus Batillaria; species Batillaria attramentaria. The sequence goes on along the minus strand of JACVVK020000006.1, from coordinate 3,079,768 downwards.
TGAGGTTTCGTCGGGTGACATTTGCTATTTCGCTGGCTGGGGAATAGACTGTGTGAAGTTAACGTTTGTGTCGTGTACACTTTTTCACGCCAGTGAGCGCCGGTTGCCGCCTACTGGAAGTGTGGATGCTTCAACACCAACGCTGGAGCTGTTTTCTAAGCCCATTGTAACAATAAATAATAATAATAACAACAACTGTGTATTACGTGGACGGTTTACCCAAATTTCTTGAATTGGCTCAAAGCGCCGCGAGCTGAACCATACACGCACACTCACGTGAATCACACGCATTCTCTCATACGCTGGCGCTCACTGGACATGAACACATTACAATATCGTGGTGCGAAGGGTCGGCCCAGCTATTTAAGTTTCGAAATTTAGAACTGCATGTATTTTCAAATTATGTGGGCTGAACATTTCCAGAGCAGACAATAATAATATTGATACTGAACAGCTCTTATACGTACGCACTAATTCATTTAGCACAGTCTCCAAAGCCTGCTAGGGTCAAAGCTCAGACTGCCAAAAGGTTCAAACCATGTTTAGGCTCATGTCACAGGACAGTGTTTTCAGTCCGAACAAACAGCGAGCATGGTGTTTTTTGTTTTGTTTTTTGTTGTTGTTGTTTGTTTTTCGTGTTTGTAGTGTGACATTCGGCTAAAACATGTCTTTGCCCTAACTTTTCCGGACACTGCTTTGTGTCATGAGCCTATTACAGATCAATAGACAATAGACTTGTCTGTTGTCTGACAACAAATTATATTTATCTCTTGTCTGTTGTAATCTAACCGAGTTTTATGGTATTTTACCTTATGGTATTCTGTTTTTGGGGTTTTGTTTTGTTTTGTTTTTTTGGCCTGTCTGTCTGTCTGTCTGTCTGTCTGTCTGTCTGTGAGCTCTCTCTCTCTCTCTCTCTCTCTCTCTCTCTCTCTCTCTCTCTCTCACACACACACACACACACACACACACACACACACACACACACACACACACAGTCCCTTCTGATTAATAATAGGCAACGAGCTTTGCAGTAAATGCTGCACGAAAGTATTGTTCACGACACCCACTGCCTCATGCTGGCAAAAAGCCTGCTAAAATCAAAGCAACGATTTCACTGTCAAACAACCGCATGTGCTTACATATATTTGCATGACAGTTGAAGCGGAGACACTTCCCCGCCCCATTTGTATGGCAGATACCACCCGAGGTTTTGTGGTATTTCGCCCACGTTATGTTTGGCTCGTAAACCTCACGATGTATCCGCGGTTTTGTACGTAACAAAGGGCAAACCAGTCTATGTTTATCGAACTGATGAAGAGATTGAAACATTTTGAATTTACTTTTTCCCCTGTGTATTTTAACTGCTAAGTGAACGAGAGAGAGAGAGAGAGAGAGCGAGAGAGGGTGGGTGGGTGGGTGGGTGTTTGGGAGTTTAGCGTCCTTTTCCACCATGTAAGGGTGATATCAAAGACGGGGCAACGATGATAAAGCCAGCACAAATATTTGGCCCCAGCCGGGATACGAACTCACGACCCGAGCATTAGAAGTCCAACGCTCTACCATTCGGCCACCCCGGCTCAGTCCCGAGAGAGAGAGAGAGAGGCCCCTTTTTTTTTTTTTTTTGGTAACTTGTCAATTACCAAAGTCAACAAAACATTAAACCTACCTAGTCTCGCAGGCTGTCTGAATTGAAAAGTGTACAGACAGACTGTTCAGGTACCATTCCAGGTGAATGGCGCGTGTGGCTTAACAGATTGTTGTAGAAATTGTTAACTTTATTTCTCCACTCTGAGCAAGTAGAACAGTCACTTGTTTCACATTTCATCGCCTGTATGTAGGTCAAGGCGACCCGCCTGCAAGCCTCGCAGCATACAACCAAGAACCAATGCTCTATTTATAGCCATAGTGTAAAGTGGCCGCAAGCCGAGAAAAGTACTGAGGGTCTCGAACGCCTGATTTCTTCAATACCCGGCTCCGCAAAGTTATAAAAAAAAACAGTCGCAAAAGTCCAAATGGAGAACCACTTCATTCAAGTTCGGAGACAGCGTTAGGGCTTCGATCGTAAGTGGACATTTCCTCTCCATTTCTGCTGGCATCTAGTGCTTTTAAGCGAAGCCACACTCACTCACCCCTCCCCCTCAGCGCCCCACCCACCCCCCGACCGTCTGCACTTTTGTGTCGGACACGTCACAGCCAACTGCTACCCCCATGGCACCAACGGCTTTCCACGATGAAGCTCAGTAAGACAGTAATTTTCAGTACCAGTTAAAGGATCGTCTTCAAATAATTCTGCGTTCACAGGCCGTTCTGAAATCGTTTAGTACGCATGTTTAGTTGGACTTCGTAAGGATGACTTTCGCTGAGCAGCGCAACCCATTTAAACGTAAATGAGGCACATTAGGGATACTATTTTTTTTAACTACTTTATTATCCCTTTCAGGAAATTCGGGCTGCTTCCCCGGGGGAAGCGCGTCGCCGTGGTGCAGCGCTACCCAATACCTATCCTTTTTTTTTCTTTTTTTTTCTCACAATTTTGGTGGGGTAGGAAAGCCGGATAACCCGGAAAGAAACCCCCGATGAGCAGCCCGGCAGCCAGGAAAAACCGGTTTCACATATCACAAGTTCGACCTGGGCTCGAACCCACGCTTCATCGCCATGACATTGGTGACGGTCGTTCAGTAGCGCAGCGGCTAAATCCGACGCGCTACCTATTAGACCACCGCTCACCCCTGCTGTTTTTTGTTGTTGTTGTGTTTTCCCGTTACCCTGTCTTTGATAACACTTTATGAGGTGGAAAAGGACGTTAAACCCCAAACACCCACCCCACCCTTCTCCCTGAACCCATCCTAAAGGCAATGTTTTGGATCAGTCGTGCTTGTGAGCGCGCCCGTGCGAAACAGTCTATCTACCGTTCGGCTATCCCCGGCTCCCCGGTTCAGGTTGAAACCTTGCTGTCTTGGAATAGACGCTTTTAAAGCGCCTCTCTCTCTCTCTCTCTCTCTCTCTCTCTCTCTCTCTCTCTCTCTCTCTCTCTCTCATTTTATCGTTTGCTTTGTTTTGTCTTTTTCTTGGGTTTTTTTTCTTTTTTTTCTTTCTTTGGGGGGGGGGGGGGGGGTCTCTGGTCTCTTCTGTTTTACACTTTGTAGTTTAGCAACGGCAAATTATAAGCTGGCACGTGTGCTACAATTTCTACCGTTGAAAAATAAAGTGTCATTGTCATTCTCTCTCTCTCTCTCTCTCTCTCTCTCTCTCTCTCTCTCTCTCTCTCTCTCTCTCTCTGTGTGTGTTTATTAGTGTAGCAAGGACAGATAGTAAGAGAAACCTATGCGTCTATTATCTCATCTTTGAAAAATAAAGTTTCAGTCAGTCAGTCAGTTCTCTCTCTCTCTCTCTCTCTCTCTCTCTCTCTCTGTGTGTGTGTGTGTGTGTGTGTGTGTGTGTGTGTGTGTGTGTGTGTGTGTGTGTGTGTGTGTGTGTGTGTGTGTGTGTGTTTATTAGTGTAGCAAGGACAGATAGTAAGAGAAACCTATGCGTCTATTATCTCATCCTTGAAAAATAAAGTTTCAGTCAGTCAGTTCTCTCTCTCTCTCTCTCTCTCTCTCTCTCTCTCTCTCTCTCTCTCTCTCTCTCTCTCGCTCTTGAATGTTCGTGACAGCCAGCTGTTTGCACAACGTCAAAGAGACTTGTAATCTCAAAGCAGCAAGTGCTTACAACTCTTAATAGGTTTACAGCACGTAAACAAGCCTCAACCATATAATACAACGACCATTTTCGTAACAGCAAAACCTTGGTCTGACCATCTTTGACTTTCCTGTCTGTAATTTACACCCTAGTTTCTACCGACGGTTTAAAAAAAATACTGGACAGAGAAATTACGTGGCACAGGCGTTACGGAACGTGACAACATCACGGGGTGTAAACTAAATAAACGTAAGTGTTTCCGGTGCTACAAACGTGTCCACGATGATTGCTCTCACACAAAATAATATGACCATGCCTATATGTCTTTCCATTGTAGTAATTAGACAGAGCGAGGAAAAACGCACATGCCCGCACGGCCGCCGGAGCTGCGCCTGGTGTGTCTACTAACTACAAGCTGAAGAGCCGCGTATCGCTGACCTCACACCGTAAAGCTAGCAGACGCTTACTGTAGACACAACAAAACGGTGTAATGAAATGAATGCCGCGTATTATCATCAACTTTGGTAATAAAAGTCAGATGTACACTACCCTGACTTATCAGCGTGACTCAATAAAACTCATTACATACGGTCATATCTATCACTGAATCGTTGAATCAGCACGATGTCCTCATACAAGCTGCGGCCGCCATCTCTGCGCGTAGAATTAACGTAGAATTTCCACACAAAAGAAAGGCACCAATCAGAATGGTCAGACTCTACAGTGAAACTCACAGTCACAGCTGGGCGTTGAGATTTTGAACAGCCATAGCTGTGATAAGGTTCCAGCCGTCGGAAAACCCCGAATCACACCCTGCGCTGCGTAGTGCCCAGCTAAGAGCAGGCTTAAGTCAAAGCCTTGTCTGCTTTATAAACGGTGTCGGTGGCTCAACGGTTTGAGCGTTGGAATCGAGATCGAAAAGTCCCGTGTTCGATTCCCGACAGGGCCAAAAATGTGTACATGCCTTTTTCACGTTGCCCCGCTTCCACTGACTGTGAACTGGATCTGTGTAACTTGTTCATATCACTCAAGGATACATAAAACGTGGCCGACCTGGCAGTCTGACTGGATTGAATAAGTGTTCAGCTGCACTGTTCAGTTAGGGTAGCTAACCAGTTAACCAACCAACCATGTTTCACTGACGCCGAAAGACACCCGATGCAACACAAATTTGGAAATAGCAACACTCCGTGCTTCTATTGAAATCGTGACACTTTGCCGTGGCGATGCCACATTTCAAGCGGAGTAGCACCCGAAACACTTACAACCATTCTGACTGCACCCCGTGAACACACAGCTCCAGCGAGGCGGCAGAACAGGGCCGCGGTGATCAAAGATTGACAGTGCCAATTACCAATGATCAAAAAAGATAAGAACATACATGCACATCGTAGGCGTGCATGGTCGTTACTGAGAGTAAGCTGGCACTGAGCATGGCCAGACAGATCTGTGACGTGTTGCCACAGATGGTTAGATTAGCGAAACGGCGGCTGGTAAATTTATACAAAGATCACTTAGGATTGGGTGTATCAGCAAAAAATGTGAGGTTGTTTATTAGGACGTTCCATACGTATTTCAGTGGATGCCATTTATACATGTGAACTGCTCTCTCTCTCTCTCTCTCTCTCTCTCTCTCTCTCTCTCTCTCTCTCTCTCTGTGCGCTCTAGACTGTCAGTCTCTTTCTATTTAGAAAGTTTTGCGCACTCTCTCTGTCTCTCTTTAGATAGTTAGTTTCTGTTTTGTTGTTGTTGTTTTTTTCAGTACCCTTGAATGTAGAATAGCAGGGCACCCTGTAAGATAGGCAGCAGTGCCTAAATGCTCTATTCTGAATAAAAACGTTTCATCATCATCATCTCTCTCTCTCTCTCTCTCTCTCTCTCTGCTGCTGCTGCCTATACACACACACACACACACACACACACACACACACACCTGCAGGACATCGCATCCGGAATGCCGATATGTCAGTCAGGTCATTCTCTTACACACTGTATACATAGTGCTGGGCTTTGTCGCCACCCTGAACCAGCGTCATCCCAATGTGGTTCCGGTCTAGACGGCGTTTAATAAGTATCGCGGTAACGGTGTGCAGAGAGGGGTCAAATCCCAAAGATCGCACGGACGTGTTAAATGTTAAGAACGCTAGGTAGATAATTATGCCGTGGGATGTGGTGCTGTCGTGATAGCAGAATCTCTCTCTCTCTCTCTCTCTCTGAGTAGAGTGGACTGTAGAATATCAAGGGCAAAACAAATTCGTTAAGCTGACAAGGGATGCGGGTGGGTGGGTGTTTGGGAGTTTAACGCCCTTTTCCACCACATAAGGGTGATATGAAAGACGGGGCAACGAGAAAAAAGGCCAGCACAAATATTTGGCCCCAGCCGGCGGGATTCGAACTCATGACCCGAGCATTGAGAGTCCAATGCTCTACCATTCGGCCACCCCGGCTCCCCAGAAAAGGGATGCAAAGTCAAAAAGTCGATCATGTTCCACAGGCATAAAACTCTCTCTCTCTCTCTCTCTCTCTCTCTCTCTCTCTCTCTCTAACATATCTTCATCAACTATTTAATTTCGAACATGATAAACAGCACAACACAAGGAACAGTCTGCTCCCAGTGCCTCGTCCAAGGGTTGATATATATAAAAGTAGCCTGTCTTTCTCAGGGGCATCCATATGGAACTCTTTACCACTGAGTATCCAAAACGTTTCCAAATTCATAAACTTCAAACAAATTCTACACGATACGCTTATCTGACCATATACATAGAAATGTGTTACATACATGTTTTGAAATATTTTGAGACGACTGTAAAGTTCTTATTTGGCACACAGCCAGTATCATCAGCATATGCCACGTATGTTTTGATTTGTTTATCGTGTGTATTTTTCTCTCCTGTATTTCCCTTAGATAGTTTATACCTTTTTCCTTTTTTATTGTTTGTTTGTTTTGATTTTTTTTTCTCAATACCCTTTAATGTAGAATACCAGGACAGCATGTAAGATAGGCAGCAATGCCTAAATGCTCTATCCTGAATAAAAAACGTATCATCATCATCACCATCATCTCTCTCTCTCTCTCTCTCTCTCTCTCTCTCTCTCTCTCTCTCTCTCTCTCTCTCTCTGTGCGTGCGTGCGTGCGTGCGTGCGTGCGTGCGATGGTGCATGTGTATGTGTGTGTGTGTGTGTGTGTGTGTGTGTGTGTGTGTGTGTGTGTGTGTGGAAACGGCCATTGTGCAACGACATTAGCTTCTGCCGTTTCATTGTGACTGTCACACTCGTTCGCACGCGCACGCGCGCACGCGCGCGCACACACACACACACACACACACACACACACACACACACACACACACACACACACACACACACACACACACACCTGCGTGCAGTGTTAGTGTCGAACCTTTGCCATGACAAGTCAACGCATCCTCATTCACAGTCCGACAACGCGCTGTTTCCCAATCAATATGCACTCTGAATGAAACCATACAATCTTCAGCTACCGTCATTATTTCTGTCAATAATACGCAGGCAGGTTTTCCCCCCGTTCTCCATTCTACGTTCATTCACGCACAGTCACAGACAGTGAAACAAGAGACTTTTTTTACCTGGAAATAATTGGAATGGAATTGAAATGACGGGAATGAAGAATGAAGGAAATAATTATAAAACGTTTCGTAGAATACACATGATATTGATTTCTCTGTCGCGAACGTTATGTACGGAATACCTTAATCACATAGGTACACTGCGGGTGCAAACGTGTGTGTGTGTGTGTGTGTGTGTGTGTGTGTGTGTGTGTGTGTGTGTGTGTGTGCCGGTGTGTGTGTGTGTGTGTGTGTGTGTGTGTGTGTGTGTGTGTGTGTGTGTGTGTGTGTGTGTGTTTCTTTCTGTGTCTGTGTCAAAGTATCTCAGGAAGTATTGAATTTCTCTGTTAGAGCTCATGCTCAATGCGTGCACTCGCCAGTAACACTAAAGAAATGATACACTAAAAGGAAAGGTGTAGAGATGGACAGTGCCACAGAGCCTACGCCAGGAAGTATTAAATTTCTGTGTAAGGAAATTCAGCTCATGCTCAGCGTGCGAAAAAAAAAAACCGCTCACCTATAGCATTAGAGAAATAGTACACTAAAACGGAAGAAGCACAGATGGACAGTCTCACAGAGTGTTTCTGTTAGAAGCTTCAGCTCATGCTCTAGGTGTTAAGAAAAAAAATCACCTAATCAATAGCATTATAGGCCTGATACAAAAAGAGGACATTCACAGAGAAGGAGAGCTTCGTAGACAGAGGTACCAGTTCTTGTGATATTGAATTTTTCTGTTTGTGAGAGAACTATTTCAGTGTACGTTCTGCATCGATTTTGGTGACTGCTTCCTGGATATATCTCGGCTATCAGAAATGCTTGGGAGCTCCGTTCACATCGGGCGATCAGTTCAGCGACAGAATACCTGACGTCCTCTTACTTTTACTTCTCCTCAGCTGCGCTTAAATTGATGCACGTGCGTGATAACCATCCTTGCGAATATTATACATGTATGCTGCCGACGGTAAGATGTGATAGTGAACTTCACAAGGGGTGTGCGGTTGCCTAACAGGTAATGCGTCCAACGTTGCAGGTGCGCTACTGAACGACCGTCACCGCTGTCACGGCGAGGTGTCGGTTCCAGCCCAGGTCTAGCTTGTAATATGTGGTACCGGTTTTTCCCTGGCTACCGGGCTGCTCATCGGGGGTTTCTCTCCGGAGTATCCGGCTGTCATCCTCCCAGCAAAAATTCAACAACAACAAAAAGGAAATAGGATTGGTAGGTTGGGTGATGCAGCACAGCAGCGACGCGCTCCCTTCAGGAAACCAGCCTAAATATCTCGAAAGGGATTTTTTTTTAAGTGGTACATACTTAAAAAAAATTAAAAAGCACCAACGAACTTGATTTCGTACAATTTCGTTATACTTTTGTGGACTACGCAAAATCTTGAGAACAATAAGAATAGTTTTGCCATGACCATTATCACATCCCTTGTTGGTAGACGCCCCCCTCCCCCTCCCCCCCCAAAAAAAAACAAACAAACAAACAAACAAACTCAGGCCGTGTACAGTTCACAATGTTTGAAGAAAACGAAACGACACGAAACAAACGAAACGCTATTCACTAGTCCTTCTAAAGTGCACTACTTGCTGAAAAAGAGGTCGTTACTTTTACGTCACCGCTCCCGTAGAAAGTGTTGCACCTGACTGTAATGAGCACTTTTCGAAGTCTATTTTTGATGTGTGCTCCGGTGTCGTGAATTAATGGCTGATATACTATCTTCCATCATTTTGTGCAGTTCCGTTTGAATTCGGGAAGGTATTGGTTATGGCTGCGTTATCAGAGGTATGCAGGAAAATAAACGAGGTCATTAAAGATCTAGGCCAAACTTCCGTCCTTGACGAGAGCACGTGCGAGGTGACATGAGGTCACAACATTTATCACATTCTATCGCAACACATTGGAGTTCGTTAATTTCACATTTGTAAGAATACTATTAACATCAACCTATTCGGAGTGGTGTTTTTTTTGTTTTTTTTTAAGGCGACGAGCACACAGTGTTCACAGCACGCTCACGATTGCTTTTGCTTCAAAAATGTCAGTATTCCTTAGCAGGCTGATTTCCATCATTGACAGCAAAATTGCACCATGAAGCGCGAAACAAAACGGTTATGCCAGGACACTAATTCTTTATATACAAGCTGTATATATCACATGGCGTAAAGGATAACATCAGATCATTTTTTTTTCTCGTTTTTAGTCTCTCTTTTATTTTGTATTATATCCGTGTGTGTGTGTGTGTGTGTGTGTGTGTGTGTGTGTGTGTGTGTGTGTGTGTGTGTGACTTATTTTATATTATGATCATAGTTTAAGGAGCGGAGCGAATGCATGCATGCGTCTGAAGACAATTTTCTGTTTTAAAATGTAATTTTAGAACAGATGATAAAGTATTTTTGAATCTGAATTGAATTAAATTGAATTGAATTGAATTGAATTGCCTGGATGGTGTACACAGAGTTAGTAAACTGATAAGATATGCAGGGCCAGTACCAAGAAAGATCTTGTTTTTCTTGTTTTTTTCTTTTCAAACACGCAAGGAACGAAAAATAAAACACGATTTTTTAACGTCACACTTTGATCCGCCGTTTTGGACACTTTTTTTTTTTTTTTTTTTGGACGGGTTTCCAACAGAAAGGCACATAACTTCAAAAGTTGTGGGTACATTTTCTGCACGCTGTCTCTCCGTTTGACGCTCTGTTCGGTAACAGTAAGGACGGAGTTGAAAACCCGACAATGCACTTTTGGTAAAATTGGTGACTGAAATGAAAATAAGTATGAAAACAAGATCCGTTACTGGTGCACACCGTAGCCGAACGAATTACACCAGTTTCCATCTGATATAACTGGAGGGGTTGTAGGGAAGTACCACATCACGAATTACACCAGTTTCCATCTGATATAACTGGAGGGGTTGTAGGGAAGTACCACATCACGAATTACACCAGTTTCCATCTGATATAACTGGAGGGGTTGTAGGGAAGTACCACATCACGAATTACACCAGTTTCCATCTGATATAACTGGAAGGGTTGTAGGGAAGTACCACATCACGAATTACACCAGTTTCCATCTGATATAACTGGAAGGGTTGTAGGGAAGTACCACATCACGAATTACACCAGTTTCCATCTGATATTACTGGAAGGGTTGTAGGGAAGTACCACATCACGAATTACACCAGTTTCCATCTGATATAACTGGAAGGGTTGTAGGGAAGTACCACATCACGAATTACACCAGTTTCCATCTGATATAACTGGAAGGGTTGTAGGGAAGTACCACATCACGAATTACACCAGTTTCCATCTGATATAACTGGAAGGGTTGTAGGGAAGGGTTGTGGGTGACTTAGTTAGGTAGGTAGGTAAGTAGGTAGGTAGCTAGGTAGGTAGCTAGGTAGCCAGGTATAGGGGGCTTAACGCCTGACTTGTGACAGTGACTGTCTCACTGCATAACGGTTTTGGGAAAGGAGGCAGTTGCAGAATGGCAATTTAAAAGTCTTATTACGAAACAATTCCATTACTATTATCAATAATAACAACAAATACAGTTATGGAAGCGGTCAGTTGTGCACAAATACCGTGCTCCTTTATATAACTACCACCACTACTACTAACAACAACAAAAGCAAAACACCACCACCATCATCATCATCATCATTATCATCACCACCATTACCAATGTTTTAGCCAGTTCCGTATTACCAACGTCCTTGGCATCGACATAACATAACATCATCACCACTACCAACAATAAGAACACCAACAACAAAAAAATCATCACCATCATTACCACAATCACCATCGACATCATCATCACCAGTGTGGTTAGCCAATTCCTTACTACAACCGTCATTAACATCCCCATGACACCACCACCACTACAATCATCATCATCATCATGTCCAACATTGATACAATATAAGTGGCTGTACTTACGGATTCCATCGAATCTGGTGGCAATAGTATCCAGAAAGGTGTTCTGGGCAGTTGGTCGTTTTGAAGGCATGGTGGTCTTACACGATCACACGGCTCCTGTCACACTTTTTCCTCACGAAGGATGAGAAGGATGAGAGGGAGGGAGGGAGGGAGGGAGAGGTGACTCGTACAACCTCCTCTAGTGATCACTCTAGATCCATGGTCTTGTAAATTGCTGACGGGTCGTCACCAGTCGGTTGTCACTGGCGCTGGCGTGGTTGTCACCGTCGTAGACGATGGCTCCATAGAGAAGGAGAAATGTTGATGTTACTGAAACACACAAAGACTCTTGCCAGGTCTTGCTGGGAGATCTGGGCGCTGACTGACGCCCAAGAAGTCAGTCTAGACCGCCCACGGAGACACGTGTGTCGTTCCGTGTATCACACTCCACAAAATAACTTGTGTCATCATCTTTTCTCTGTCTCTACGAACTGCTATCAGAACGTCTCCTGACTTGACATCCAAAGAGATCTATATAGCCGGAGACATGTGTGACATCTCGTTTTTCACACTCCATAAAACAACTTGTCTGATGATTTGTGGTTTGTTTGTTTTCTCAAGAATCCATATATGTACGAGTCACATCCAGAATGTGGTACCGACATCGAAGAGATCTGTACATCCGGAGACACGTGTGACATCTCGTTTTTCACACTCCACAAAACAGCCTCTGTCATCCCGTTTTCCACAATATCTCTCTATGAGCCAGAATGAGTCCTGACTGACAGACTAACACCACAAATTCGATTTGCTACCGAAGTAACATCGTGCTTGCTGACAGTGACTCCCAACCCCTTCCGCCGCGACCGACACTACTCCTCATCCTCCGTGACAAAGCCGATGACTCTGACTGCGGCATCTTCCTCGCCGATTTGGAGTTTGCCAGACATCATGTGGTGATATCAAAAGTTACAACGACGGCCACCGGTATGGGCAAGTAGGGTGAGATCGATAATGTTGACTTCAAGCACGCGGTCCGGGTTGCAAAACACCACTCCCTTACTTGAACGAACACACACACACTCACACACTGTACTTGCACGCAAGCGGGTGTTTGTCACTGAAAAGAGAGAGAGAGAAAAAAAAGTATTATCACACCTGAAACATGATGACACACGTGCGGGCAATGCGGCACTGACAACGACTGAGTGAGTCGGGCCGCGTGGTGAGTTCACGTTGTACGAGTATTGAGCGCGAGTGTGGCTGGGTGCACACATGACTTGGTACGCTGCATCGTTTGGCTGCAGTCCGGCGGAATGAGTTTGACTGACTGTATGGACAATCGGTATTCACCCCACCACCACCTGTTTAAAATGACACCTGAAGTGTCCCCGGTGAGTACACGCTGCCAGCAGGTAGGAACGGCAGCCGCGGCATCAATGACTGGTAACTACGACAAATCGCTCTCAACCGGCCTCTGGCATCATTCTCCCGCTGCTGGCTACAGCTGACAGCACGCTGGCTGTCACAAAGCACCAAGAGCACTGAACACCTTGCCGTGGGTCATCATCCCAGAGTCCTGAAGCATCCCCCGCACACACACATACACCTCCGTCCCCTTGTTGAATGCATGCACGACCGTCTCATCTTTAGTTTCTACTGTGTGGCACGCACGGTGTACCAGCAGCGCGCATAGCCCTCCACTCAGCCTCCGCACGTTAACAGCCACGCTACTACTCGTTCCCCCCCTCCTCCCCGCCCTGCGAACCAACTTGACGCGTACAATATTTCCCGCAAACTCCGATCCCAAAGCTTTACCGCCCTGGCACGTTCGACTGGTCGCACAGCCGCGTGTTGGCCACGATTGGGGGGTTTTCTGCGTCGAGTGGCTTCCACACCGACTGCAAGCAAGCATCAGGCAACGGAGGACGATGTAGTTGTAGTAGTAGTAGTTGCAGTTGAAGTTGTAGTGGTGTCGTAGTATGGGATGTTGAGAGAGAGAGGGGGGAGGGAGAGAGCGCGAGATAGCCAGCGGCTGAAGGGCTGACACGTGCACGCGCGAGTCCTCTAGTTCTCTTGGGGCTAGGAAAATGCGCGTGCGTTTCGCGTGCTCGTAGGTGACAGTGACAGTGTGAATGAATGAGACAGGAGTGTGAAGACAAATGGGTCCAGAGAGAGAGCTTAAGAAGAACAGTAAAGAATGATGGATAACCGTAACCGCGGTTACAAAAAAAATGAACACGGGGGGAAAAAAAAAACCAGACGCAATAAGAGAGGACTGAATTAAAAAAAAATCATTCGCCTTGGCGTTTCTGATGGTACGGTAGCAGAAGTACAACTACAAGTGCGAGTATTCAGATCGCCGAAGACTCGAGAGATGCAGCGTTGAATACAATACATCTATTCGTGTTCCGAAAGCACAAATATTGAAAATCAGTTACGCGTACCAATTCTGCATTCAATAAGTTTGCGAGACTCGTATCTAAAGCTACATTCATGACCAAAGGGAAGTCTCAAGTCTACGTTCTAACACGTACAGACTAAATTCAAAAACTACTATGATGGATCGAACGTCTTCCGAAGGCCAGAAATAAAACAGCAATGAGGAAGGTACACTTTATCCTTTGAGGGGTGAGAGATTAACTCAAAAACAGAGGAAAACACACACACACACACACACACACACACACACACACACACACACACACACACACACACAAGCCGAGCATCACGCAATTCATAACTCACCAAAAGTAACTGTTCTCAAGATCTGCCCGCTGACAGCTTGCTAATACAAACTGTATCCGTTTCAAGCAGGAAAAAATGGCAAGCAATAAAAGACTTCCCCCCAAGAAATAGAACAAAACGCAACCACGCGATGACAACTGAACAGCACCTCGCCTCTTTTTTTACGGAGAATGAGAACTTCAACATACGAGAAACGTATAAAAGACTGGGGGAAAAAAAAAAGAACTCGAAAAAAATCCGATGAACAAATTTAACACACATGGGCACTGCACAGGCTAGCAATTAACTTTGGCTTCCTCCTCTTTTTCCTCTTTTTGTGAGATTTCTCGGCGATCATTCCCTTGTTTTGCCAGATCCTTTTTTTTTTCTCTCATCATACGCTAGTTCTTTCCTACGGCGATTCCTCTCATCCCCAAAGAAATGACATGCATGCAAACTGGCCTGCTGGCTGTCACGGCGATAGAAAAAGAAAAGAAAAATTATAAAAACAGGATCGGACAAGATACGACAGCAGCCTGACACTCGCAGAAGGTCTTAAGGTTGACCCCTACTTTGAAAAGTAACAAGCACACGAACAAGCCAGTTTTGCTCAACCCATGATTCACAAAAACAACAACAAAAAAAAGGTACATACGACACTATAAACAAAAAATGCAGAGAAAACGGACAAGGGGAGCTGGGTACTTTTTGGTTTATACAAAAGTCTGACTGTTATGTTATGTTATGTTATGTTATGTTATGTTATGTTATGTTATGTTATGTTATGTTATGTTATGGACTTTGCTCAAGGAGTAGCGGGGAGCCGAAGTGGCCGAATTGTAGAGCGTTGGATTTCTGACGCTCGGGTCGTGAGTTCGTATCCCGGCTGGGGCCAAATATTTGTGCTGGCTTTTTCATCGTTGCCCCGTCTTTGATATCACCCGTATGTGGTGGAAAAGGACGTTAAACCCCCAAACACCCACCCACTCGCAAGGAGTACCTCCGGGCTTTATAAGCGGATATTAGCTTGAACTGGATATGTTGGTCATGTAACCATCACGTCTGTGTCGCATATTTGATAATTTCTTTTTTTCTTCACAAACAACAATTGGTGGAGGTTATTCGTTTTTCTTTTCAGCTACTTTATTGTCTCTTTTTGGGAAAATCGGAATTGCTTTCCCGGGGGGAAGGGGAGCCGGGCTGGCCGAATGGTAGAGCGTTGGACTTCTAATGCTCGGGTCGTGAGTTCGATCCCGGCTGGGGCCAAATATTTGTGCTGGCTTTTTCATCGTTGCCCCGTCTTTGGTATCACCCTATGTGGTGGAAAAGGACGTTAAACCCCCAAACACCCACCCCCACCCTCCCGGGGGGAAATCCCGTGACTTAACCTATTTTGTATTTCGCTCTTGGAGGAAAACCAGGAACACGCAGAAAGGCCCCTGGATGAGTCCTGGAGACAGGAAAATGAAACTTATTGTAAATAATTAATTTTGTGTAAGGACTCTCATCTCCTTACTCAACACACTGGCGGTCGTTTGTAGCAGACGATCTACTTAGCGGTTAACGGTAGTTGTCTCCCCTGCCTGAGGGCACGCGAATCGAGACAGCACGGCTGGCCAGCGTCTTCTATCGCTGCAGTATTTTGCATACAAATTTTGCCTATAGTACAGCTATGCGAAGCTTTTTACTTGGGCTGGTTTATTCAAGATGGAGTTTGCGATTTTTTAACTGCTTTATTATTCCCTTCGGGAAATTCGGGCTGCTTTCCTCGGGGGAAGCGCGTCGCCGCGGTGAAGCGCCACCCAATACCTATCATATATATATATATATATTACAATTTTGCTGGGGGAGGAAAACCGGATAACCCGTAGGGAAACCCCGATGTGCAGCTTGGAAGCCAGGAAAAACCGGTATCACTTATCGTAAGCTCGACCTGGGCACGAACCCACGCTTCATCACCGTGACATTGATGACGTCCGTTCAGTAGCGCAGCGGCTAAATCCGACGCGCTACCTATTACACCACCGCTCACCCCCAATTGATTGACAACAAAACAGTTTGTTTGTTTTTTTAACGAAATAAAACATCAAAATGAAAATGGGGACTATCCTTAATCCCGTCCTTCCCCAGAATGTTAATACCACGAAGCTCTCAGCCATTTTTCCTGACAGCACCCGGAAATCGCGTGTCGCCATTTTCTTTCTGCAAAAAATCAAATGTTGGATTTGTTTACTCGTGACGTTGGCTTCGACAGAGGCAGCTTGCTACTGAAACCTGCAAAGTGCCTACGAGGAACGTTAAAGATCTACGCTCCCAACAAAAAGCTTTCCGAAGTGTGAAAACATTTTTACAGAGTCGACCGTGCAAGCACACTCACCTCTGTCACAGTTGCAGAGTTTTCAGCGTCCCTGAAACCCCAATAAAAGCCAAGGGCAGCCTGATTTCACAGCTCAGTTTGCGTTTTGACACTGAGCGAGAAAGATCGTGCAGCACTCAACATCCGCTGGCACACTGTAGCGATGTGTCTCGCGCACTGACCAAAAGCCAAATAATGTCACGGCAAACTCGTGCTCTGGTTTTGTTAGAGTCCCCGAAACGCTGAAAACTCTGCAACTGTGACAGAGTTGCCTGGATTATGCACAGTGGAAGGAGTCGCAGTTGAAAAAAAAAACAAAAACCGCAATGTTTGCAGCTTTTTGCTGAGATTGCAGACCTTTAACGTTGGACTTTGTACTTTGAAAGGGAGCTGCCTCGTTTCCCCTCTTTCATTCACGTGAGTAATCGACGTCGAAAGTTCGTGACTGAAGAAATTAAAAGTCTGAAGCCCTAGAGACATGACCTAAAAACGTTTGGTACCGTGGTTTGAAGCTTTGAGCCAGATTTTTGTTTAAGTTGACCTGCATTGGCGTCGCTGTTGCGTGGTGAAAGGCGAACGCAAGAGAATACGGTTCCAAATCGAAATCTTGAAATCTCAACACGTTTGTCAGGCATATACCACAATGCTGTGGAAACGTTTTGATCGAATGAGCTTAATCCGTGCATTAGAATCAATGGCCTTTTTTATACTTTATTGTCCCTTTCGGGAAATTCGGGCTGCTTTCCCCGGGGGAAGCGCGTCGCCGCGGTGCAGCGCCACCCAATACCTATTTTTTATTTTTTTATTTTTTACAATTTTGCTGGGAGAGGAAAGCCGGATAACCCAGAGAGAAACCCCCCGATGAGCATCCCGGAAGCCAGAAAAAAAAAGAACGGTATCACATATCACAAGCTCGACCTGGGCTCGAACCCACGCTTCATCGGCATGACATTGGTGACGGCCGTTCAGTAGCGCAGCGCCTACATCAGACGCGTTTCCTATTAGACCACCGCTTGGGACACAATATGGCATCTGAAACCATTGTGATGACTCGCGTTGACGTTTATGTTGTACGTATATAGAAGCGTACCGCGTACTGAGCAGATGGCGTTATTTGGTTGAGGACTGAAGACCAGCTAGACAGCGCTGATTGCTGGCTATTTTTAGCGACTTGGTCGATCGACGTGTAGTACAGGGTGGGTGTTTGGGGGTTTAACGTCCTTTTTTTTCCACCACATAGGGTGATATAAAAGACGGGGCAACGATGAAAAAGCCAGCACAAATATTTGGCCCCAGCCGGGATCGAACTCACGACACGAGCATCAGAAGTTCAACGCTCTACCATTCGACCACCCCAGCCCCCCCATGTAATACAGGTATAATAATAATAATAATAATAATAAGTGGTATTTCTAGGGCGCATTTCTTAAAATAAAACTGAATGCGCCTATCACTCACTCACACTCACGCACATTATACAACGATGAACAGACATACACTGGTGAAACTGACTAGTTAAAATTACTAGTGTCAGTTATTTGTGGCCTCACGCCGCTCAAGCAACAAAGACCAGCACGCGGCTGAGGAAATTACTGATAGGCTTTGCAAAAATAAGGAACGTTTTCAGATTGCTCTTGCAAACAGACAGTGTGGGCGCATTTCTCAGATCTGCAGACAGGTATGGAAGCGTTCGGCCAAAGAAAGTCATATTAATTTTTTCTACTGTTAGAAGCCCCGAAGTCCGGAAATTGTCGCACTGACCAAAAGGAACATCTAGCCATTTTGGAAACAAAAATCATCACAAACTAGCACACTCGCCAAACACGGCACTTGACCCCACGCTGCATTTGTGGTATACGTGGTGGATAAGGACGTTAAACTCCCAAACACCCACCCCACCCCACCCTGTATTTGTGGTACATGTATCACGCCTAAAGCGCTTGTAGCGTGGTCAGACAATTTTAACAAGAGTTTTAAATGATGTTGCGTGATGGAAAACGAAAGAGAGAGAGTACCGTTCGTAATCACCAAAAACAACTCTGAAACCTGCAAATGCCGGCAATGGTAACAAGGACTTTGGACCGTACTCTTAAATGTGCTTACGCCGTGGCCTGAAACTTTGGCCCAGAATTTAATGACATCCATTGACCTGTGTTGGTCTAATGCAGAAAAACGAGAGTGAAGTGTCATTCTAAATCAGCAGAAACAAGTCTGAAACCTTAGAAATACGGCCAAGGAAACAAGGACTTTGGATTGTAAATCCTAAAAGTGTTGCGGGTTTTTTTTTTTGGGTTTTTTTTTTGTTGTTATTTGTTTTTGTTTGTTTTTTTAGCTCCATGGCGTTTGAGGCTCTGAACTTTTGAATTAAAAATCCATTGACCTGGACTGGTGTTACATGATGAAAACCGGGACAGTGGAGTGTCATTTCAATTTTTTTTTTTAAAGCAAGTCTGAAACCTCACAATGAAGGCTAAGGAAACAAGGACTTTAGACTGTAGTCCTAAAGGCGCTTGTGCCAATGTCTGAAACCAGAATTTTAAAATCGATTGCCCTATATTCCTGTTACATGAAGAAAAACGAGACAATGGAGTGTGATTCCAAATCACAAAAAAGCAAGTCTGAAACCTTACACTGACTGCCAAGTAAGCTGGGACTTTTGGCTCTAAATTCTAAATATTTTGGTGGTGTTGTTTTGTTTTTGTTTTTCTTTTCTTTTATAATTCTTGTCATTGTCGTTTTTTCTTGGGTTTGTTTGTTTTTAACCTCTGTGGGGTTTTTGAGACTCTGAACCAGAACTGAAAATCCATTGACATGTATTAATTGGTCTTACATGGTGACATACGAACTCAAGAGAATGTCGTAAGTAATATGTGAAACCTTAAAGTGACGACTAAGGACGACAAACAAAAACAAAAAAAGCGTGCGCAGAGTGCGGTTGCCACGGAGGATTCGTTTTAGTCAGTGGGTGAGGCTACAGATGTCTGGGCTACTTTCTTACAAACGCGTCACGTCAATTGCAAGCGCATTTCTTGGCTCATGTCTTTGCAAGACAGGCCCAAAATGGTTCACATTTTGCACACATTTAAATGGTATCATGTTCTTGTCACGATTATAAGCCTATATTAGGCCGGTCTGTGAACTTAAAAGAGCTTCAGGGTGTATCTTCAATCTTAGCATTGTTAAACCCCCGTCCTCAATCTTAGCACTGGCGCATTTAAGGTTATTGACCTCAGAGTGTTGTTTGAGCAACCCTTTCACGGAAGCAGGAAGAGTGCGTCTGTTGGAATTGTAGGCGAACTGGAAACTCAAAAAGAACCTCTACTGCCAAATGAAACTAGAGGAGCAAAGCCTCCTTGGCTCACTTGTGAGATGGGTCAATGTCATTCAAAAGAGTGTCTGTAAAGTTCTTATCACTATCTATCCTGAAGTAATGTGTCTCTCGTGTTCACAGTTCCTAAGAAAACGGATAATGGCAATATAACAGTTTTCCCAGGACAGCTTGTATGACCTTGACCTTGGGTCAAGGTCATTCGAATGAGATCTGTAAGAGCTTATCAATGACTATCATTACGCCAAGTTTGATAGCTCTAGTTTTCTAGTTTCCTTACAGATGGAAATGTAAAATTTCACAACAGACAGCTGTAATGACCTTGACCTTGAGTCAAGGTCATTCAAAAGGGTATGTCTGCATAGGACTCATTTCTGTCTATCATTGTGCTTTGTTTGGTGCCTCTGCTGTTTGTTGTTTCCAAGAAAATGCTAATGTTAAAGTTTCCGCAAAACGTCTTGAATGGCCTTGACCTTGACACAAGGATATTGAATACAAGTATGCCAGTACAGGTTTTGTCAATGTCTATCACCATGCAAAGTTTGTTGCCTCTTATACCCCTAGATTCTGAGAAAATGGCAATTTTAAGTTTCCAATGAGACAGCTTTAATGACCTTGACCTTCAGTCAAGGTCATTCAAAATGGTATATATTGGGAGGTCTTACTGCTGTCTATCAGCAAGCCAGGTTTGGTGTTTCTGCTGTTTATTGTTTCTGAGAAAATGCCAATGTTAAGGTTTTGGAAGCTTTTCTGCAAATAGCTTGTATGGCCTTGACCTTGACTCAAAGTCACTGAATACAGGTATGTCTGTAAAGATGTTGTCAATATCTATAATCATGCAAAGTTTGATGTCTCTTGCTTTTCTGGATTCTGAGGAAATGCCAATGCAAAAGTACCAAACGGACAGCTTTAGTGACCTTGACCCAAGGTCAAGGTCAATCAATATGATATGTTTTGAAAGGTCTTATGGCTGTCTATCGGCAAACCAAGTTTGGTGCCTCTGATATTCATTGTTTCTGAGAAAATGCCAATGTTAAGGTTTTGGAAGGTTTTCCGCAAAACAGCTTGTACGGCCTTCACCTTGACTCAAAGTCACTGAATACAGCCATGTCAGTAAAGGTGTTGTCAATGTCTATCACCATGCAAAGTTTGATATCTCTGGCTTTCCTAGATTCTGAGAAATTGCCAATGTAATATTTCCAAACAGACAGCTTTAGTGGCCTTGACCTTGGGTCAAGGTCAATCAATATGGTATGATTAGAAAGGTCTTATGGTTGTCTATCAGCATGCCAAGTTTGGTGCCTCTGCTATTTGTAGATTCTGAGAAAATGCCAATGTTAAGGTTTACTGCGGACACACACACACACAGACAGACAGACAGACACACACACACACACACACACACACAGACAGACGACGGAGGGTTATTACATAGACTCACTTTGTTACACAAGTGAGCCAAAAAGGGCCTAGGGCCTTATTTAATCCATGGCGCTTACGGCCTTTCACAAAATGACAGTATGTATGAGTAAACCTTGAAATGCAGTGGTCCTGAGAGTGATCAGAAGATTGGTTTCGCTAGCTAGCTACTGAGAAAATACCCTAGACACGTCACCGGGAACTTGAGAGAAGTAGGCCGTGTTTGCCGGGTGGCTTAATTATTGGGTCGACTTAATTATGCTGGTTGGAGTGTGTGTGGGAAGGTCTTCCGGGTTCTGCTTCCAAGAGATTTTCCCACTGGTGACGGTTCTCTCAAAATCCCAGAGTCTTGGAGTACCTCATTTTCTGCTCAGTTCTTCTGCCAGTCGGTACGATCTATATTGTGCAAGCAGGCTCCCTGCTTATAGACGCGGCTGTTGCTTTGAAAAAGCAAAATAAAATGATACAATTAAACTATTTAACCTTTACACTAACCCTGAGCCTTTCAAAAAGTAACTTTGATTTGGCCATCTTGTGTGTATGAGAGGCCGTCCAGTGCCTAAAAACTCTGTCCCGAGGGTAGGTGGGTGGGTGTTTGGGGGTTTAACGTCCTTTTCCACCACATAGAGTGATATCAAGGACGGAGCAAGCAACGATAAAAAAAAGCCAGCGCAAATATTTGGCCCCAGCCGGGATATGAACTCACAACCCGAGCATTAGAAGTCCAACGCTCTACCATTCGACCACCCCGGCTCCCCACTCTATCCCGAAATAAAGGTTTCATCATCATCATCATCATCATCATCATCATCATCATCTCTCATTATCCTTTCCATAACGTGTCAGCTTGGCAAGAAACACAGAATCCCTAGGCAATGCAGATACCACGATACAGCGTTTTCTCCCCCAGCTGCCTTGAACTGCATGGAGGTCAGGTTTGCTGTTACCTTGTCAAACGTTTCCAAAACCTTTCTGGATGATGAACGACTTGGCTTCAGCTTTGAAACCCACAACCTGCTCCCTGTTTACTCGTGTGAGGTCCCCCCCCCCCCCCCTCCCTCTCCCACCGGCATGACCGCTGTTGCCATGTTTTAGTCGTGGTTTTTATTCTCCAGCTGAGTTTCAAGTCACGTAACTTGACGTGTTCGTGATCCGAGATGTGTTCCAGTTCCGGGTTGCTCCAAAGTCTCTCTCGGAAAAAAAAGGGGGAGAGAGAGAGAGATAGAGACAGCATTTGCAAACTGTTCCTGGCAAGCATTATTTAGTTTTGTTGTTGATGTTTAGCCGTGAGGAAAAAACGATACAGATGCCTGACTCTGTAATGTTTTTCTTTTTAGTCTTTGTGAACAGTAGTGTACTTGCTATTTAAGTGCATGTGGTAGAAAAGGACGTTAAACTCCAAAACACCCACCCACTACCCCACTGGTTATTTAAGTGTTCTGTTGTTTGTTAACTGATTTACTTGCTCAGCCATTCTAGTAGTAGTAGTGTGTGTGTGTGTGTGTGTGTGTGTGTGTGTGTGTGTGTGTGTGTGTGTGTGTGTGTGTGCTCAGTTGTCTGCATCTGGAATTGAATTATTCTTGTCCCTTGTCTTCCTTGTTTGTTTGTTTCTTTGTTTCTTTCTTTAATTGGTTGTGTGTTGTTGTTGTTCTTGTTTGTTCATAGAATCATCCATTTTCACATTACACTCTTTTGGCCTTTATCGATAAGAACTGTCTAAGGACGATGACTACACTTTCACAGGAGTTGAGTTCTTCTGTGTCTGTCCCACTCACTTCTTTATCAGTCTCTCTCACTTCTTCGTCTGTCTCTCTCACTTCTTCGTCCGTCTCTCTCACTTCATTGTCTGTCTCTCTCACTTCTTCGTCCGTCTCTCTCACTTCTTCGTCCGTCTCTCTCACTTCTTCGTCTGTCTCTCTCACTTCTTCGTCCGTCTCTCTCACTTCTTCGTCCGTCTCTCTCACTTCTTTGTCAGTCTCTCTCACTTCTTCGTCTGTCTCTCTCACTTCTTCGTCTGTCTCTCTCACTTCTTTGTCAGTCTCTCTCACTTCTTCGTCCGTCTCTCTCACTTCTTCGTCTGTCTCTCTCACTTCTTCGTCCGTCTCTCTCACTTCTTCGTCTGTCTCTCTCACTTCTTCGTCCGTCTCTCTCACTTCTTTGTCTGTCTCTCTCACTTCTTCGTCTGTCTCTCTCACTTCTTCGTCTGTCTCTCTCACTTCTTCGTCCGTCTCTCTCACTTCTTCGTCTGTCTCTCTCACTTCTTCGTCCGTCTCTCTCACTTCTTTGTCTGTCTCTCTCACTTCTTTGTCTGTCTCTCTCACTTCTTCGTCTGTCTCTCTCACTTCTTCGTCCGTCTCTCTCACTTCTTCGTCCGTCTCTCTCACTTCTTCGTCTGTCTCTCTCACTTCTTCGTCCGTCTCTCTCACTTCTTCGTCCGTCTCTCTCACTTCTTCGTCCGTCTCTCTCACTTCTTCGTCCGTCTCTCTCACTTCTTCGTCTGTCTCTCTCACTTCTTCGTCTGTCTCTCTCACTTCTTCGTCTGTCTCTCTCACTTCTTCGTCCGTCTCTCTCACTTCTTCGTCTGTCTCTCTCACTTCTTCGTCTGTCTCTCTCACTTCTTCGTCTGTCTCTCTCACTTCTTCGTCTGTCTCTCTCACTTCTTCGTCCGTCTCTCTCACTTCTTTGTCTGTCTCTCTCACTTCTTTGTCTGTCTCTCTCACTTCTTCGTCTGTCTCTCTCACTTCTTCGTCCGTCTCTCTCACTTCTTTGTCTGTCTCTCTCACTTCTTCGTCTGTCTCTCTCACTTCTTCGTCCGTCTCTCTCACTTCTTTGTCTGTCTCTCTCACTTCTTCGTCTGTCTCTCTCACTTCTTCGTCCGTCTCTCTCACTTCTTCGTCCGTCTCTCTCACTTCTTTGTCTGTCTCTCTCACTTCTTTGTCAGTCTCTCTCACTTCTTCGTCCGTCTCTCTCACTTCTTCGTCTGTCTCTCTCACTTCTTCGTCCGTCTCTCTCACTTCTTTGTCTGTCTCTCTCACTTCTTCGTCTGTCTCTCTCACTTCTTCGTCCGTCTCTCTCACTTCTTCGTCCGTCTCTCTCACTTCTTTGTCTGTCTCTCTCACTTCTTTGTCAGTCTCTCCCACTTCTTCGTCTGTCTCTCTCACTTCTTCGTCTGTCTCTCTCACTTCTTCGTCCGTCTCTCTCACTTCTTTGACAGTCTCTCTCACTTCTTTGTCTGTCTCTCTCACGTCTTCGTCTGCCTCTCTCACAGACGCATCAGACACTTTCTTCTCCAACAAACTGTCACAGCTAATGGGCGGACTGCCCTGGTTCAAAGACGACCGAGGTCGCCCACAAGTTATCGTTAAAACTCGCGAAGTCGCTGGTGTCACCGAGGCCAGATAGACAGTTATTGAACGGGTTTCGCATCTTCCCATCCGAGCGGAAACTCCTCGACGCTTCAATGCCGTTAGAAAAAAAAACTGAGGATGAGAGAAATATTGACAGCTAGGTAGGGACGTAGAAAAATGGGTCACTTAATTGTGTGTGTGTATAGTTTTTTTGTTTGTTTGTTTGTTTGTTTGTTTGTTTGTTTTGTTTTCTTTTTTAAAACTCTCTCTCTCTCTCTCTCTCTCTCTCTCTCTCTCTCTCTCTCTCTCTCTCTCTCTCTCACCCGTGTTTTTCTTCCTTTTTTTCCCTTTAGGGCTGATTTTATTTTTATCTGCAGGTCAATGCATTTATTTCTGTCCTTTTTTGAT
>JACVVK020000006.1:3025000-3052500 GCA_018292915.2 Batillaria attramentaria | reverse complement strand
CCCTCCACCCCTCCACCGCACCTAACTACCCAACTCATGGATCCGCCTCTGCCAGCCAGCACCGTGCGGTACCATCTGTTCAAGCCATTATTCATGCACCATTTTTAGCAAGTTACTGTCAAGGTTATATAACCCCTGGAGATAGCACCCGCCTATCTTGCCGATACTATGTACTACGTATCTTGCATTCACATCAGAAATAGAATGCCCCCCCCCCCCCCCCCCCCGTGCGTAGGACGAAGAAAGATGTGCGCTCGTACTGCGGTGATGCTTGTAAAACGTTACTGAAGTTTTGGAGGCACCAACAAATTACGTGCTTCGGTTTGTTGGGGGATGGGGGGTGTTTGTTTGTTTGTTCATTTGTCTGTTTGTCTGTTGTTGTTGTTGTTGTTGTTGTTGTTGTTGTTGTTGTTGTTGTTGTTGTTGTTGTTGTTGTTGTTAGCGCCCACCACAACCTTGTTTTTAAAGTTCTGTCGACATAAACGTCATGTTGTTTTCGAAGTCAGTTTGCTATTGTGTCTGTTTGTTTGTTGTGTCTGTCTGTGTCCGTATGCATGAAGTCCGCTTGCCATCCTTGTTTACCCAGAAACGCCACTGAAATATGTTATATACAGCTTCAGGCAGGATCTACGTGCAGACTTTTAGGATATATCGCTTAACATATCAAATCCCTGGAATTTTTAGGGATATCCTGAAATCACCGAGTGAAACAGGGATTACATAAACTTACAGAAAATTTCAGGGATTTCAGGAAAATTAATCACTGATTACGCAAATTCATTATGACAGACACACATAACGTCATGCATACCGACCCAGAGACTTATGCGCTGTCCCTTGACGGTTGCAAACACCTAATGAAATATCAATGGTTTAAATAGTCATTTTCCTGTGACAGATGTCTGGATAATAGGTTCATCGTAAACAAAGCAGCGACCAAAGTTGCCATTCGGCTTCTCTCTCACAGCCAGTGCTGTCAGCAGGCGGGGCTATATGTGTTTATATTCGGTCACAAAAAGTATGCCCCCCGTGTCGTTATTGCGTTGGATTTAATCTGACGGTGTTAAGCGGTGTCTAAACTTTGACGTAAAGTAGACTTCGAGTGTGCTGTTCAGATTGTTGTTTTCTCTGGGGTTTTGTTTGTTTGTTTGTTTGTTTGTTTGTTTGTTTGTTTGTTTGTTTGTTTGTTTGTTTGTTTGTTTGTTTGTTTGTTTGTTTGTTTGTTGGATGCTACGTTTGTTTGTTTGTTTGTTTGTTTGTTTGTTTGTTTGTTTGTTTGTTTGTTTGTTTGTTTGTTTGTTTAAGGGGTGGGGGTGGGGGTGTTTTGGTTTGGTTTGGGTTGGTTTAGTTTGCTTTGGTTTTTTCTGGGGGGGGGGGTGTTCTTCTTCTTTTTGCTGTTGTCGTTGTTCTTGTTTGTTTTAGTTTTAATTTTGTTTGGCACTGAACAAGAAGTCTCCAGTCATCTGGAAAACAGGCTTAAGCAACATGGATTTGATCGGCAAAAGTGTTAAATCAAAACATTTTTAATATCTCTTCGACCTCACAGGTTTCTTTGAAGTGGTCTGGCCGTCAGATGTATGGGGACAGTGGTGACATCTTGCATTGTCATTAAAGTTTTTATGTCGTCAAGTCAAGGACCTCTTCTGAGAGTTTTATGGGACAACTGCCGCGTGGCATAAAACCGAAAATGTGTTTAGGGGATTTGTTATTGTTTTCGTCTTTTTTCCATTTTTCTTCTTCTTCTGCTTCTGGGAGCCGAGGTGGTCGAAGAGTAGAGCGTTGGACTTCTAATGCTCGGGTCGTGAGTTCGTATCCCGGCTGGGGCCAAATATTTGTGCTGGCTTTTTCATCGTTGCCCCGTCTTCGATATCACCCGTATGTGGTGGAAAAGGACGTTAAACCCCCACCCACCCTCTGCTTCTGCTTCGCCTTCATGTTTATTGGTTTGTATCTGTTTTGTTAGTTTTACCTGTCTTTGTTTGTTTTATTTGTCTTTTGTGGTTTTTTTTATTATTATTTCTTAATATGAATAAAGATGTATTTTATGTAAAGCGCCTAGAGCTTTGATAAGGTTAGGCTCTATATAAATATTCTATTAGTATTATTATTATTTGTTTTTCCTGTGTGTTTGCTTTTTCATGTTGTTTCTTTTTTTGTTGTTCTTGTCCTGATACTTCCCCTGCTGCTTCTTCTACTTCTCCTCTTCATACTGGTTCTGCTGCTACCTCCTCCTTCCATCATCATCTTCTTTTTTTTTTCTTTTTTTTTTTTTGCTGCCCCACCTCTTTTGCTAGCTTCAGTGGTGATTCCTCCAAGGTCAGTTGTGGAATCCACGGAGGGCTTGGAAGATAGGGCAATTTTTATTAGCGTGAGGATGAAAGTGATGGTATGATGATGCTATGGAGGTCCACGTGGTTCGAAGACTGCGTGACAGAGGCCGTATTCCGCGCTTGCTGTCATGAATATCCCGGTGTCAACCCAGGCCTGGAAACTACGGCACCTGCAGCGCCGGCTGTGTCATCATCCACATCACGAGATGTGTCATAACAAGGGGAGCATACTCAAAGTCGCACCCGTGAAGTGGGTGAGTCTCAGCTGTGCGGCAACAGCCTCCCCACTGGGCCCATGGCACGCCCGCAGGGCGTAGGAACCAACCTATACGTAGGAAACATCCCGCTTGCCTCGGCTGGGACTCACACCCGGGTCTCCCGGTACGTGGTCCGAAGTGCTAACCACTAAACTATGGTTCTCTTCTTCTTCTTCTTCTTCTTCGGGGAGCCAGTATGGTCGAGCAATATATAGACTGTTGGACTCTCAATGCTTGGGTCTTGAGTCTTGAGTTCTGATCCCAGCTGGGGCCAAATATTTGTGCTGGTCTTTTTCTTGTTGCCCCGTCTATGATATCGCCCGTATGAGGTGGATAAGGACGTTAAACCCTCAACCCCCAACCAAAGCCCCTTCTTCTTCTGTGCGATATATGCCGCTGCTTTCCTGGAACGACTATTGCGTGCTTTTTAAGTTGATTCTCTATAGAGTTTTCTCTCTCTCGCCTAGGATTCTGGGTCGGCAATGGTGTAGTGGATCTAGTGTCTTCGGCAGGTCTTACAGATCTGAAAGAAAAGAAAAAAGAAAAAAACACACTGGCAACAATAACAACGAAATAGCACGAAATTGTTGTTGTTGTTGTTGTTGTTGTTATGGTGGTGGTGGTGGTGGTGGTGGTTTGCCTTGTTTTGTTTTGTCCTACAGCAACATGCGCGAACACCACCACTACCCCCCTCCACCTCTCTCTCTTTCTCCCTCCCTCCCTCCCTCCCCCACCCTCTCTCTCTCTCTCCGCAAGACGATATAATTTTTACTAAGCCGATCATCCTCTCCTTTCGTCCGCTTATACGCAGAACCTTCTCGTCTGAAAGCATTCTGTTGTAGGTGCTATTTCTAGTAATCCGTGGCTATATTTGGAGCGCGTTGCACTGTTTGCCAGTGAGAATCGATTCGAAAGAATATCAAAACAAGCAGAATTTTCCTTCAGTTTATCAGCAATATTCTGGTGTTTACAAATCAAAAGTTCATCCTGTGTTATATCGCTCCAAAATCCAGGCCACTGCTCATGCGCACTTTTTTTTACCTGTGCGTACGTGCGGGCAGACAATACGTGGAGACAACTGAGTTGCTTTTAAGCTGGAAGGAATTTATTCCGACCGAATGAAAATAAAGTGCCTGTTAGAATAGGAGTCAAATACGCGACAATGGAAACGTCTTTGCTTGAAGGCAAGTCACTTGATTAGAACTTGCTTTGATGTTCTTTTATCTGCAGCAGTGTTTGCGAGGTTCATTGTGAGGAGTCCAAGATTCATCGCGGATAATCTATCGCCAAACTGAAAAAAAAAAGAAATGGACGTGGAATCCAGCGTAAAGGTAAAGCGTAAAACAGTTGAACTGCAAAAGCAGTCTTCAACAATAAGAATCAAAACTATATTTGTCTTTCTTTCTTTCTTTTTTGTTTGTTTGTTTGTTTGTTTGTTGTTGTTTGGGGGTTTTATTTCGGTTGGTTTTTGTAGTCGTTGTTTTGTTGTTGTTTGATGTTGGTGGTGGTGGTGGTTGTTGTTGTTGTTGTTGTTGTTGTTGTTGTTGTTGTTGTTGTTGTTGTTGTTGTTGTTGTTTTTGGCTTTTTGTTGGTGGTGGTGATGGTGTTTTGGTTTGTTTTGGTTTGGTTTGGTTTGGTTTCTTTTCTTTTGTTTTCTTTTCTTTTGTTTTGGGTCGGGAGGGGTGTGCAATGGGTGTTTGCACGTAAATGTAAAGTGTAAAGGGGTGTAAAATGGGTGTTTGTTTTTGTTGTTGGTTGGTTGGTTGATAAGTTGATTGGTTTTGTATGGTTTCTGAAGTGCACGGAAGACATCTCTAAGTGTTGTCAATACGAACAGTGACCAGTTTGAACATTTATTTTCGTTGCTCAAACTGCTAAATTATTCCTGCGTTTGTCCACAGCCATAAAGGGGCTGTAAGTTCCGATAAGCTTCCTCCTATGCCCGAACGTGTACCGTCGAAAACCGCACCGTATAAAAGACCACAAAAGATCTTTGCACAACAGAATTATGCCCCTGAAACACCCAAAACAACCGGCAACCAATGGACGCTGCGATAACAACGTTCCGTTACGTTGCTTCCCGTGCACAGTATAGAGAAGCCAGAAGGACGTAGCAATGACGAAAACGTTTGACAAACGTTTAGCGCCGGTGCGAGTCGGTTAACGAATGCCAAAGCGCAGATCTGTTTACTAACGAGGAGGCGGCAGAGGGGGAAAAAAAGAGAAAGGTCCTGATCGGTTGCCGCCATGTTATGCCAGCAAGAACGAAAAATAAATGTCAGCTTGCGCCACCGCTGCCGCTACCGTGATATGAATATTAAAATAATATTCTGTGTCTGCTCGCGCTCTGCATAATTATTCGGGTTGGGTAACTGTCGTGGTGGCTGCACGCATAATAATTATTGGAATTATCTTCGGCGCTATACCGTCATAAGCAAACAATGCCCCCATGTCAGAGTGGGGGAGAGGGGGAGTGTTTGAGGGTTTAGCGCCCTTTTTCCACCACATATGGGCGATATCAAAGACGGGGCAAGTCGAAAAATGCCAGCACAAGTATTTGGTCCCAGTTAATGGTCGAACTCACGACCCGAGCATTGAAAAGCAAGCGCTCAACCTCTCGGCTATCCCGCCACCCCCACCACGACTACCCCCTCCTCCCCTCCCACCTTCCCCCCCTCCCCCCCCCTCACCCCATGTCAGACTAGTACAATGTTGCAAATGACATAAACTGATGGGCTTTTCTAACACTATATTACAAGGCACTGGTGGTAGTACTAGTAGTAGTAGTAGACATGCAGCAGCAGTACTAGTAGTAGTAGCAGTAGTGGAAACAGTAGTACTAGTAGTAGTAGCAGTAGTGGAAACAGTAGTACTAGTAGTAGTAGCAGTAGTGGAAACAGTAGTACTAGTAGTAGTAGCAGTAGTGGAAACAGTAGTACTAGTAGTAGTAGCAGTAGTGGAAACAGTAGTACTAGTAGTAGTAGTAGACATGCAGCAGCAGTACTAGTAGTAGTAGCAGTAGTGGAAACAGTAGTACTAGTAGTAGTAGCAGTAGTGGAAACAGTAGTACTAGTAGTAGTAGCAGTAGTGGAAACAGTAGTACTAGTAGTAGTAGCAGTAGTGGAAACAGTAGTACTAGTAGTAGTAGACATGCAGCAGCAGTACTAGTAGTAGTAGCAGTAGTGGAAACAGTAGTACTAGTAGTAGTAGCAGTAGTGGAAACAGTAGTACTAGTAGTAGTAGCAGTAGTGGAAACAGTAGTACTAGTAGTAGTAGCAGTAGTGGAAACAGTAGTACTAGTAGTAGTAGCAGTAGTGGAAACAGTAGTACTAGTAGTAGTAGACATGCAGCAGCAGTACTAGTAGTAGTAGTAGCAGTAGTGGAAACAGTAGTACTAGTAGTAGTAGCAGTAGTGGAAACAGTAGTACTAGTAGTAGTAGCAGTAGTGGAAACAGTAGTACTAGTAGTAGTAGACATGCAGCAGCAGTACTAGTAGTAGTAGCAGTAGTGGAAACAGTAGTACTAGTAGTAGTAGCAGTAGTGGAAACAGTAGTACTAGTAGTAGTAGCAGTAGTGGAAACAGTAGTACTAGTAGTAGTAGCAGTAGTGGAAACAGTAGTACTAGTAGTAGTAGCAGTAGTGGAAACAGTAGTACTAGTAGTAGTAGCAGTAGTGGAAACAGTAGTACTAGTAGTAGTAGACATGCAGCAGCAGTACTAGTAGTAGTAGCAGTAGTGGAAACAGTAGTACTAGTAGTAGTAGCAGTAGTGGAAACAGTAGTACTAGTAGTAGTAGCAGTAGTGGAAACAGTAGTACTAGTAGTAGTAGCAGTAGTGGAAACAGTAGTACTAGTAGTAGTAGCAGTAGTGGAAACAGTAGTACTAGTAGTAGTAGCAGTAGTGGAAACAGTAGTACTAGTAGTAGTAGCAGTAGTGGAAACAGTAGTACTAGTAGTAGTAGCAGTAGTGGAAACAGTAGTACTAGTAGTAGTAGCAGTAGTGGAAACAGTAGTACTAGTAGTAGTAGCAGTAGTGGAAACAGTAGTACTAGTAGTAGTAGCAGTAGTGGAAACAGTAGTACTAGTAGTAGTAGACATGCAGCAGCAGTACTAGTAGTAGTAGTAGCAGTAGTGGAAACAGTAGTACTAGTAGTAGTAGCAGTAGTGGAAACAGTAGTACTAGTAGTAGTAGCAGTAGTGGAAACAGTAGTACTAGTAGTAGTAGACATGCAGCAGCAGTACTAGTAGTAGTAGCAGTAGTGGAAACAGTAGTACTAGTAGTAGTAGCAGTAGTGGAAACAGTAGTACTAGTAGTAGTAGCAGTAGTGGAAACAGTAGTACTAGTAGTAGTAGCAGTAGTGGAAACAGTAGTACTAGTAGTAGTAGCAGTAGTGGAAACAGTAGTACTAGTAGTAGTAGCAGTAGTGGAAACAGTAGTACTAGTAGTAGTAGCAGTAGTGGAAACAGTAGTACTAGTAGTAGTAGCAGTAGTGGAAACAGTAGTACTAGTAGTAGTAGACATGCAGCAGCAGTACTAGTAGTAGTAGCAGTAGTGGAAACAGTAGTACTAGTAGTAGTAGCAGTAGTGGAAACAGTAGTACTAGTAGTAGTAGCAGTAGTGGAAACAGTAGTACTAGTAGTAGTAGCAGTAGTGGAAACAGTAGTACTAGTAGTAGTAGCAGTAGTGGAAACAGTAGTACTAGTAGTAGTAGCAGTAGTGGAAACAGTAGTACTAGTAGTAGTAGCAGTAGTGGAAACAGTAGTACTAGTAGTAGTAGCAGTAGTGGAAACAGTAGTACTAGTAGTAGTAGCAGTAGTGGAAACAGTAGTACTAGTAGTAGTAGCAGTAGTGGAAACAGTAGTAATGGTAGTAGTAGCAGTAGTGGAAACAGTAGTAATGGAAGTAGTAGCAGTAGTGGAAACAGTAGTAATGGTAGTAGTAGCAGTAGTGGAAACAGTAGTAATGGTAGTAGTAGCAGTAGTGGAAACAGTAGTAATGGTAGTAGTAGCAGTAGTGGAAACAGTAGTAATGGTAGTAGTAGCAGTAGTGGAAACAGTAGTACTAGTAGTAGTAGACATGCAGCAGCAGTACTAGTAGTAGTAGCAGTAGTGGAAACAGTAGTACTAGTAGTAGTAGCAGTAGTGGAAACAGTAGTAATAGTAGTAGTAGCAGTAGTGGAAACAGTAGTAATGGTAGTAGTAGCAGTAGTGGAAACAGTAGTAATGGTAGTAGTAGCAGTAGTGGAAACAGTAGTAATGGTAGTAGTAGCAGTAGTGGAAACAGTAGTAATGGTAGTAGTAGCAGTAGTGGAAACAGTAGTAATAGTAGTAGTAGCAGTAGTGGAAACAGTAGTAATAGTAGTAGTAGCAGTAGTGGAAACAGTAGTAATAGTAGTAGTAGCAGTAGTGGAAACAGTAGTAATAGTAGTAGTAGCAGTAGTGGAAACAGTAGTAATA
This sequence comes from Batillaria attramentaria, assembly GCA_018292915.2. Lineage (NCBI taxonomy): Eukaryota > Metazoa > Mollusca > Gastropoda > Batillariidae > Batillaria > Batillaria attramentaria. The sequence continues at coordinate 3,044,458 of JACVVK020000006.1, read as the reverse complement.
GTAGTAGTAGCAGTAGTAGTAGTAGGCAGCAATAGTAGTTGTAGTTATAGCAGCAGTAGTGGAAGTAGTAGTACAACTGTAGTAGCAGCAGTAGCAGTAGGCAGCAGTAGTAGTAGTAGCAGTAGGAAGCAGTAGTAGCAGTAGAAGTAGTAGTAGCAGGACCTCGCAACGAATCCCAAAGGCAGCAAAGATTTGATCTCACTTTCTATTGTATCAGTCCATCTCTCGGAGTATTGTTTGTCCATTTCTTCTATTCCCTCCCCCCTCGTCCCCCTCACCCACACAAAACCACCACCACCCTCTCTCTCTCTCTCTCTCTCTCTCTCTCTCTCTCTCTCTCTCTTATAAAATCGGCATCACTTTCAGCGCTTCACTCGGTCGGCAGAGTGAGTAGCTGTTATTTACTTCCCGGCTGTAATGGCTTCTGCATCGATTGGTAGTAATGATGCTGGACTTGCGAAAGAATCCGAGTGTTGAATTTTGTCTTGACACACCTGCAGGGGAAATTAATATTTTTTTTCTTCTTCTTTCCGGAACGCCCACAGCTATGTGTCATATATATATACAGGATATACAATCCAGGCTAATATTATATCTCAGTTTTATCGGTTTTGGTTTTTTTTTTCTATTTTGGGTTGTTGTTGTTGTTGTTGTTGTTGTTGTTGTTGTTGTTGTTGTTGTCGCAAGTGATCCGATATTTTCCTCCAGGTGTTTGTTGCACTTTAGAATTTCGGAATTGCTGAAAGTTGTCGGCGAAATGAGCCTATACACGTCTTTCTCCCGCTGTCATTATGTGAAATCTCACACAGTATTCTACACATAATGCAAAACACAAGACACAAGAACTTTCACATTTGTTTGTTTGTTTCTTTCTTTCTTTCTTTCTTTCTTTCTTTGTCTGTTTTTCGTAAATGGTTTACTCCCGAACGAAATGATTCTCACTTTCAGTGACAGATAACATGGCAGAAGTATTCTGCTCTGAGACACTATGTTTCCAGTACTGATCTTGCATGCAGTCACACTCATGAAGCCGATATCTCTGAACACGACAGTTCAAAGCGACTTTCTGAATCCTCGTTAACTCGATTACAGTGGCTAGCAAGTCATCCGGAAAAGAACACACAGTAACTGAGTATGTTAACTCTTTCAAGATGCACTCTCTATGACGCATGTTTTTCGGCAATTTTGAAAAGATATTCTAGAAAATACAGTTTTTGCAGCACAGAAAGTTTGGTTATACCATTGGAAAGTTCAGTTCCTTCTTGTTCTAGTTCTGTATCTTTGATGTGCAAACAAATCATGCCGTTGATATGAAAATGCTCACTAACAAACTGAGACCTACGCCCACTCCTCTCTCTCTCTCTCTCTCTCTCTCTCATAATTCGTGAATCGCCGTTGCAAAGGTTGCTTTAATTGAATTTTTATTGAGCATGTCATAAGTACGTCTTGTTTATGCTCAAACTGTTCTTCAGTACTTTCTCCAGTGCAACAACAAAATAAATCTGATTAAACCAAACAAATCATGCATCCTACTCCCAAATCAATGAAACGTCGCCAAGGGACAAAACTGGTGTCTGCTGATTATCAGTAGACGCGGCAAGAAAGAGTTAAACATGCTAAACGTTAATGGAAAAATTGTTAAAGAGCATGCACATGTACTATACCCATGGCCATTAAGAGGATAATCACGGGTTAACTTTAGCCACGCATTTGTTCACACAGGAAGAACTGTTTAAGGACAGCAAACGACACACGATCCTGTTCGGAAATTGTTTTCTCATGGTGTATCGCTGTAATACCTTGGCTCACCTTCCAACACGCACACGCGCCATTAGGGCTCCATTTCGGAAATTGCTGGAAACCAGGAGGAATGAAAAGGCAGCCTAAGATCTCTGTCCTCGTGGCCAGTGTAGCGTACTGCGAAATATTGTAAGTGGCAACTGGCTGGAAGTAACTCAATATGACGACGATGCACAAGCTTGCCACAAAACTTAAAGGCGCTGTTGCTACCAGTACTAGGTTGTTTATAGAAAGTCTTCTGTTTTGGAACAGCTGTTCTTGTGACTGAGCCTGAGCGCTTGAAATGGTAATAATGATAATAATAATGAGTATTGTATAGGCGCTTTACCCATTTCACGAATCGGCTCAAAGGGCCGCGAACTGAACACAACACGCACGCTCACGTGAATCACACGCATTCTCTCAAACACTGGACATAAACACTTTACAATCACGTGGTACGAAGGGTCAGCTCAGCTATTTAAATTTCGGAATTTAGAATTGCATTTATTTTTCAAATTTGGTGGGCTGAACATTTCCAAAGCAGAGGGGGGGGGGGGGGGGAGCCGGAGTACCCGGAGAGAACCCCCGACGATCGGCCCGAATGAACGGTGTCACATACGAGAAGAACAAAATTCTTTGCCCCGATTGGTAGAGACTAGCAGAGCTGTAAATACTACACACTGACGGTTGACGGCCGCGCAAACGAGGAAAACTCAGCCGCCATGTTTCCCTTGTCGGCTGCTCGAACTTTGTGAGCTGACAGTTATCTCCTTTATAGATATCATGAACAAGTTTATCAGTTAATCATGTTCTGGATAAGAACACTCATAGCTCACACTGACTCTCACCCCCCCCCCCCCTCTCTCTCTCTCTCTCTCTCTCTCTCTCTCTCTCTCTCTGAAAATCTGAAAATTGACTGTTTCACGTTAACTACCTCTACCGTTGAAAAATAAAGTTTTCTTGATTCTTGATTCTCTCTCTCTTTGTGTTTACGTCCTTTGGTGATTATAGTATGGATTGTTAGCGTCGACGTATGTGTTTTTGTTTTGTTTTGTTTTGTTTTGTTTTGTTTTGTTTTGTTTTGTTTTGGTTTGGTTTGGTTTGGTTTGTTTGTTTGCTTTTGTTTGTTTGTTGTTGTCTTTGTTTCTCGCGAAACACACATGTGCACGTCACAGTCGTTGCGCTCGGTGTGTCTACTAACTACAAAACTGAACACAGCTGTGCTCGGTGACAAACCGATTGAAGATGCACTATCCGCCATGTTTGCGCGATAAGTGACGTAGTACAACCAGTCAAAATCTGTTGTGGAAACCACAGTCACGGTTGTGGCTATTTGAAATCCAGGTTGCTGTTGTTGTTGTTGTTGTTGTTGTTGTTGTTTTCATTTTTTTGTTTGTTTGGGGTTTTTGTTGGGTTCTTTGTTGTTGTTTTTTGTGTGGGGGTATTTTTGTTCGTTTTTTTGTTGTTGTTTGGTTTGGGGTTTTTTTGTTTGTTTGTTTTTTTGTTTTCATTTCCTTTTTTCTTGTTACTTAACACTTTTCCAATATTCACAATCTATATATAGAGTACTGATTTCTCATGTTCTTTATCATCACCATTTCATCAAATTTGCAAGACATTTCTCAAAATAGTTCACAGCTGTCGATAATTGTGTGCCCCAATAATGTCCTTATGGCACTTGTCTGATTATTGAGATACTGATGAAGATCGATGCAAACATCAAACACCTGGAGGTGAAAATCAGATGCGTTAGGATGTGAGTGGGCATATTTTGGGGGATAACTTCTTTTATCATTGCTTAACACTTTTTTTTCTGTATTCATAATCTATATATTAAACACCGTTTCCTACTGTTCTTTATCATCATCATTTCTTCAAATTTGCAAGACGTTACTCAAAATAGTTCACAGCTGTCGATAACTGTGAGCCTCAATAAATCTCTATACGGCGCTTGTCTGAGTTCCGAGATACAGAGGTGTCAGTATGCGAGTGGGCATATTCTTTGGGATAACTTCTTTTATCATTGCTTAACGCGTTTTCTATATTCATATTCTCTGCATTAAACACCGATTTCTACTGTTCTTTAATAATAATAATAATAATAATAATAAATTTCATTTATATAGCGCACTTCTCAGACACAGTGACTCATTGCGCTAACACACGTCACTCATACACATTCACACTATACAGACCAACACGTCAATCAATATATATTACACATCACACAATACAAAGACACATAAGTTGAAAGCCTGTTGAAATAGGTGGGTTTTCAGTGCAGTGGGTTTTCTTTATCATCATCATTTCTTCAAATTTGCATGACGTTACTCAAAATAGTTCACAGCTGTCGATAATTGTGTGCCTCAATAATGTCGTTATGGCGCGTGTCTGATTGCTGATGCTGATGCTGATGCTGATGCTGATGCTGATGCAAATGCTGATGCACAAACCTCAACCACGTGAAGATGAAAGTAACAGGCGAGAAAGCGCGCGATAAATGCCGCTGATTTCTAATATTCATTATCATCACCATTTCATCAAATCTGCAAGGCGCTCCTCATAATAGTTCACAGTTGTCGAAAATTGTGTGCCTCAATAAATGTCTCTACGGCGCTTGTCTGAGTACCAAAATGCTGATGAATATGGAAGCATCACACACCTGCAGGTGAAAATGTGAGGTGTGAGTATGCAAGTGGGCATATTCTTTGGGATAACTTCTTTAATCATTGTGTAACACTTTTTCTGTATTCATAATCTCTGTATTAACACCGATTGCTGGCGCACATTTCTAATGTTCAATATCATCGCCATTTCATCAAATTTGCAAGACGCTCCTCAAAATAGTTCACAGCTATCGATAGTTGTGTGCCCTAATAATATCGTTATGGCGCGTGTCTGATTACCAAAAGGCTGATGCACAAACTTCAACCACGTGAAGATGAAAGTAAAAGGCGAGAAAGCGTGCGATAAATGCCGCTGATTTCTAATGTTCATTATCATCACCATTTCATCAAATTTGCAAGACGTACTCAAAATAGTTCACAGCTGTCGATAATTGTGTGCCTCAATAAATGTCTCTACGGCGCTTGTCTGACTACCGAGATGCTAACAATAACAGCCGCATAATTATTCAAGAGAGGGAAAATTGACGGGATGAAGATAGATTGAATTTTGTTCGCTTCATCGTTATTCCGTTGTCGTGTTATCCCACCCGACAAATAACAAATTCAAGTGACACGCAAAAAAAAAAAAGTTCTTAATAGCCGTATAATTATTAGAGAGGGACAACATAGCGGGGATAAAAGTAGCTTGAATTAATTCGCTGTGTTATTATTCCATCGTCGTATTACAAATACCAAAACCGCGTGACGTGGGCGCTTGGAAAACAAGTCCAATGGCAATGCATAATCTCTTTTGCGTGTGCAAGGTTTTTTTGTTTTGGCCTTTTTTTGCATAAGTTTCAATAGTAACGACTTTCACACAACACCACAGACGAGTGTTAGCACTGCAATTTATCAGTTCTCTACGAGTCATTTCCTCGCTAGACAGATTTTTCAATGACGGATAAATACGACCCTGATGGAACTGCGCTTGGGAACAAACAAATTAGCGCCTGCCCTCAAAGCACAGAATCCATTTAGCACGCCTAGAGGATGGCCCAAAAAAATCGAAGCAAGAGGATGTCAGGCGTGACAGTAACATGCAAATTCCCTTCCGACTGATGAGACGGAACAAGGAGGGCTGTGAACAGACGACTCCACTCTTGTCAATCAAAAGGGGCGAGCCCCCAGAATTTAGCCGATCGCGTGCCGTGGCATAATGAGCACAACCACGTGGCATGGTCTGGCAAACCTTCTTGTCAGACACTATAAAGAGGGTAGCACTTGTAGTTAGATATGACTGAAACGTGGAAAGACAGCACCAAGTCAATTGACGTCATTTGAGGAAAGTGACCATTAAGTCAACCTCTTTCATCATGAAATCACCCCTTTTCAGTAAAATGACGTCATGGATGTACTGAGTTTTGCGACTATGCACAGCAGACTAAAGGGGCGGAGCTTTGGCCTCGGGGCTAATTGCCAAGTGGAGTCGTCTATTTGCGGGTGCAGCGAAAACCTTTCCGTCGATTAGGATTGTGAGGTGCTAGGGTATAACAGCTTTGTGTGGAAATGTTGGCCTACGTTGCTTGGGTGATTATGTAAGCGTAGGCCTATTAGCTTCGTTGTTGTGCTGTTTTATGTAAGAAGTAATCTTGGCATTTTGATCAAGCACTGTCAGTATAATCGGTAATCACGTGCTCTGTCTAAGACAATGAGACAAAATGTGTCTACAAAAGCACGAACTTTCTCATGGAGTAAGTGGGCATTGGGTTGGACAATCAATGAACAATCTGCTTCAAACGAAAAACACTTATTCCATGTTGGTGAGACACAACGGTACCTGTCAACACGAGCTTTGTTCTTATAATTCATTCACTTTTGCTGCGATTAATGACAAGAACTGTTTTTCTGCGTTTAGGTTTTTATGTTCATGCTACACATTTCTCGCCCTCTTCGCCCCGTGCAACACCCCCTCCCCGCCCCCCCCCCCCCCCCCCTCCCCCCCCCCCACACACTCACCCCTCCACAGCACCATAAAAATGCACAACCTTCTCCTTTGACACACCGGTACCTGTCGAAGTATACCCTGTTATTATTATCCTTTCACTTTCGTGCGATTCATGACACGCATCACCCACTCCCCCCCCCCCCCCCCCCCCCGGTGGCCAAATGGTAGAGCGTTGCACTTCTAATGCTCGGGTCGTGAGTTCGTATCCCGGCTGGGGCCAATTAATATTTGTGGTGGCTTTTTCCTCGTTGCCCCGTCTTTGATATCACCCTTAGGTGGTGGAAAAGGACGTTAAACCCCCAAACACCCACCCCCACCCCCTCCCCCACCCCCACGCCCTCACAGTGTCCACATGCCCCTCCCTCACCCTTCCCTTTCCCTCGGTGGTGTTAGAACGTCTTCTGGTCTCAGTTTAATTTTTAGGCGCGAGTTGATTAACTCAAGTCCTACCAAGTAAGTTTGGAGTTGTGGATTTAAATTTGGCTCAGTCAGAGTGCTTACTTACTTACTTACTTACTTCCTTACTTACTTACTTACTTACTTACTTACTTCCTTACTTACTTCCTTACTTACTTACTTACTTACTTACTTACTTACTTACTTACTTCCTTACTTCCTTACTTACTTCCTTACTTACTTACTTCCTTACTTACTTACTTACTTACTTACTTACTTACTTACTTACTTCCTTACTTACTTACTTACTTACTTACTTACTTACTTACTTACTTACTTAGGCCCATGGCTGCCGGTGGAGCATAGGCCATCGACGACCCTTCGCCATCGCACTCGGTTCTGGACGGTTCTTGCCACTTCATCCCATTTGGTCCCCTGCTTACTTAACTCTGCCTCAGTGTCCGCCTCCAGTTCCGAGGCCGGCCTCTCTTCCTCTTCCCCTGCGGGTTCCATGTCAGGGCTTGGCGTGTGGTGCTAGATGCTGGCTTCCGGAGGGTGTGTTCAATCCAGCCCCACTTGCTCCGCAGGATCTGCTTAGTCACTGGTTCCTGTCCCGCTCGCTCCCACAGCTCTTCGTTTCGGATCTTCTCTGGCCATCGGATGTTGAAGATGCGCCTCAGACTGGTGTTGAAAAATGTCTGGATCTTCTGCTGCATCGTCTTTGTTGTCCTCCATGTTTCGCATCCGTAGAGCAGAACTGACTTCACGTTGGAGTGAGAGTGCTGCACTTTGATTATACTCGTGTTTGCTGCAGTAAGAGCCGTCAAGGAACCGTTAATCTTGCCTGATTTTGACATTCAGGGCCAAAACTAAAAAAGAGTTTTAAAAAAACCGTGGGTTACTCGTGCGCGGTACTAAATGTGCTAAACAAAGAATGAAAAACCAGTAAATCAATTTCGGACAGTTCATCGTATATGCACGTGCCAAAACTGACGTAGACGCTAATTAGAATAAGGAGAGAATAGCTCAAGAACCCAAAACACATATCCCAAGAATGTCTGAAGACAGAGGATGTGCAGAACAATAACCATAAAGTACTGGTTTAGATGAGTACCCCGTCATGGAAAAACCTTTAGACCAGTCAATAAGTTTCGCTTGTCTTACACCCCCGGGATCATAAACTTCTCCTAACCTGACATAAAGGCGCGAAAACAATAAAGCAAGAGTACCAAGTAATTTCCCCGAACTGCCACTCAAGAACTCTCAGCAGAAAAAAAAAAAGAGAAAGCCCTCGGCAGATAGACAGAGCTGCATCTTATCTGTGTAACTTGACAAGGTGAAAAGAACTAGTTGCCCGAGGCAATCACGCCCATCACGCCCAAATCGGCGTGATCCTGCCCCTTACGCCACTCACGCCTGTCAGCCACGCGATTACGCGCGCCAAAAAATCATTCTCCGCCGATACTCGCGTCATCTCGTCAGAGGAGTTTATCGCAGGAGACCTGTCGTTCGATTTTATTGGCTTGAATGGATTGCATTGTCTGAGTCGTCTGGGTGTGTATTTTCTACTGTTCATCTTCAAAAAAGAAGCGTCCTAAGTTGCATGAATTTCATAGACACTTAGGCCCTTCTTTTCCAGATGACGGCAGACTTGTTTTTCGGTTAGTTTTTGTTTTTCTCTTTCATTCCTTGTCACGTACTCGATCGCTGTGTCAGAGACTGGAGTCTGGAGCAATATTGACAGGCCTATATTTTGTCCCTGCTGGAAAACATGATATACAGTACAGCATCTATTGACACTTGCGATCATCACGACCCGTCTAGACAAGACCAAACAAGCTAACATGCAAGAAAACACACCAACAAACGAAAAACCAAAAGAACAATAAACACAAGACAATAATAAAAAAGAAAACATTAAACAACAACACAAAAAAAAGAAGAAGAAAAAACGACAAAGACAAAAAAGCAAAAAAAAATCACCAAAAAACAACTACAAACTCATAAAAAACACTTTTTTACATAAAAAGACAGACCGCTCTGCCAACATCTTTGTTTTGTTTTTGTTGTTGTTGTTGTTGTTGTTGGTATTATGTCTTGTTGTTTTAGTCAGATGACCTCGTGTATCTTGTTTGTCCATATTCCCGGCTGGGGACAAATATTTGTGCTGGCCTTTTTGTCGTTGTCCTGTGTTTGGTATCACCCATACATGGCGGAAAAGGACGTTAGACTCCCAAACACCCACTCACCCGCCCTTTTCCATATAATGAACTTGGTCATTGCAGTAATAATAAATTTCGCGCCTTGCAGAGCAATTCCTCCCGCCACCCTTCCTCCCAATCCTGCATTACCCACTTTCCCCAACACACACACACACACACACACACACACACACACACACCCTTTTCTCCCGACCAACAACAGAGCTATTTTTATCTTGGGGTTGGTTAATGAAGCTGCCAGAAATCAATTAATGTTTGGCTTGCGTAATGTTTGTACCAAGAAGCCACTCTCGCTCGTTACTTGGCAGAGGTCTGCCCGGAAAACATCATTAGAGGCCTGAACGCCCTGATTAATTGACGTTGATCCTCAAGCCATTGGGCCGTATACGTACACAGACCTCAGTCTACATGCTGAGCTACTGAAACAGGGGAGGGGGGGGGGGGGTCATGTGAACTTTGTTATTGAATGATGCGTGCTCTGAATAATGTTTCTAAGGTTTTATGAATGTCACACGTACGCGGTTTCCACATAATTAGAGACCTGAATGCCCTGACTAACTGGGTACAATCCCATCATCGACATTGGAGTGAACGTCTCTCTCTCTCTCTCTCTCTCTCTCTCTTACTTTTTTAATTCATTTTTTTAGCTGATCGTGAGTATCATAGCTTGATTGCTTGCTTATCTCTTAGCCCTATATTACCTTTTTGTTTGGTTCGTTTGTGTGTGGGGAGCCGGGGTGGCCGAATGGTAGAGCGCTGGACTTTCCATGCTCGGGTCGTGAGTTCGAATCCCGGCTGGGGCCAAATATTTGTGCTGGCCTTTTTCTCGGTGCCCCGTCTTTGATATCTCCCTTATGTGGTGGAAAAGGACGTTAAACTCCCAAACACCCACCCACCCTCGTTTGTGTGTGTGTGTGTGTGTGTTGTTGTTGTTGTTGTTGTTGTTGTTGTTCCTTTTGGTTTGCTTTTCCGTATGCTTCATACTCTTGTTCTTTTTGTACTACCATTATGTTATATGTAGCTCGTAGTGTAGTGTTCAAGGGCATGTTTGAAAGTAGTCATTGTCACCAACATCTTATACCGTCAAAGTCAATATAAAGTCAAAGTCTCTCGCACCACGCGCTCCCCTCCCCATCCCCTTCTCTCCTGTAATCAGTTACTCAGGCTGGGGAATTGCTGAGGGGAAAAAGAAAGACTGAAACCTAGACTGGGGTACAGAGACAGCGTCCTGCTGGGGGAACACAGTGGGCAATGCCCCATTTAAGAAAACAAATTTCAGTATCTTAAAGGCATTCAGTAGTCCCTCCTGGCACCCGAAAGTAAAATGTTGCCTTGATACTGACATACAAGTCTTCCAAAATGAAGTTAGACTGTCCCATATGGCATCACATGTATCATGACAGTGTCTGCAATCTTTTTCCTCCTACCTTTTCTTTGGCTGAAACTGAAAGAATAGGAAATTTGGCTGAAAAATGCCAAATGACTGAAAATTCCCCCCAGCCTGAAGTTACTGAAACAGGGGGCCATGTGAACTTGGTTAAATTGAACGATTCAGGCTCGGAATACATTCCTAGAGTGTTTATGAAAGTCGCGCGTGGCGGGCTTGCACTTTTGTCAGCGATTCACGAGAGACACTAACGATTTCCTTGTCATGTTCTTGCACATGAGGGACTATTTACAGGCTGCAGTATATTTCTGTCGGATAATGATTATGTAGCCGTGGCGCTGTGCGCAGTGAAGGGACATCGCGGAACGATCTTTGACGCAAAAGGTTTGACACAATCCTTACATATTGTATCGTTGTATTAACGCGTCCTAATTGTTGAAGGCGAAAGCGGAATCGGAAACCAGGCGTCAATGGTAAGCATTAGCCTACAGAGGCTATGGATCGACTGTCCAGTAAACTCAGGGGTGAGAGGAATAACGACAGAGCAGATCCTCACCGGAAAACAGAACTGGTACACACACACACACACACACACACACACACACACACACACACACACACACAACCATCTAGGCACTCTTAGAGAAAAGTACGCACCACGCCACTAAAACCATTTTCTCCAAGTAAACATGTACAGTAATGCCATCCCCGCGCGGTACGCTTGTGGAAGGCGCGCGCACCGGAAACTGACTGCGCCTATTTTACCTCAAAGGGGATAGGCCGTCTTCCAGTCGATCTGTAATCCCAGTCAGACACCTTCCGATCAAGAATCACGGCTTTTAATCGTGTTTTGCGAACCGAAATCACCTCTCCCCGTTAAGCCCGGTGACTGATTACGATCGTTGTTATAGAAATCAACAGCCGAGCGTTGAGTCATTGCGGGCAGATTAACTCTTCAAAGCCCATGAGTTTTTACTTGAAATTTTCTTATCACTAGGAGCCGCCACTTCAAGCCACTATTATGTGGTTAAGAGTGGTTAAGAGACTTGTCACCAATGCGAGAGGTCAGGGGTTTGAGTCCTACTCGGGGCAAAGAATGTTTTCCTTCTCGTATGTGGCACCGTTCGTTCGGGCCGATCGTCGGGGGTTCTCTCCGGGTACTCCGGCTTCCTCCTCTTCTGCTTTGGAAATGTTCAGCCCACCAAAATGGAAAAAAATAAATGCAACAGAACTCTAAATTCCGAAATTTAAATAGCTGAGCTGACCCTTCGCACCACGTGATTGTAATGTGTTTATGTCCAGTGTGTGAGAGAATGCGTGTGATTCATGTGAGCATGCGTGTTGGGTTCAGTTCGCGGCGCTTTGAGCCGATTCATGAAATTGGGTAAAGCGCCTATACATTATTATTATTAGTAGTAGTAGTAGTAGTATGTAATCTGCAGCGACCTTGGGCCTATCGGGAAGACACATGCCTTGTCTAATAGTAGCTTGGAATGGCTGCTACTGGTGTGGAGTGGCTGTATCTTTTTAACCAGTCTTATGATATAGTAGATGGTCGGGATTAGGCTCTTAAGAGTTAACACATTTCGTACCGCACACGAGTATCCCACGGGTTTTTTTGTTTGTTTGTTTTTTTGGACTTTTTTTTTCGAAGCTTATTGGTTTCCCTGAGAACAGTCATAATACTAGTAATGGTAACTGTGGATTAAGTAGGCGCTCTATCCCGTTTCTTGAACTGGCTCAAAGCGCTGCGAGCTGAACCCAACACGCACGCTCATGTGGATCACACGCATTCTCTCACACACTGGACGTCAAAACAATGACAAATACGTGGCGCAAAAGGTCAGCTCAGCAATTTAATTTTCGGAATTTAGAATTGCATTTATTTTCAAATTTTGTGGGCTCAGCATTTCCAAATCGTGAAAAAAATTGAATCTATGTAGCACCGGACGAACTCACCGCCATCTTGATTAATACCCGTAAAAACTAAGGCCGTCACAAATTTTCGACTCTTGACCGAGTATCGAACTCACGGCCGGTGCGGTGACAGTCCAAGGCTCTATCAACTCGGTTATCCGGGCAACCCAAAATAGCATTCAGCAATTCAAGATCACAGACGAAGACATTGTTAGGCACGCTCAGGGTATTCTGAAAACACTAGCACGACCCCCGATCCCATCGAGTGCCTTTCTGTTGGCTCAGTGCCAGCATTACAGACGCGGTCACTGTCCAGTGGTGTGATGATAGCTACCACGTAAACAGCTCAGAACGAAATGTGAGCATAAAAATGGTAGCACCAGCCCCTTTACTGATCACAAAATAAAGACATCGTCAAGTATGTGCATTGTAGAATCACTAGCAGTGACGGCTATCGACATGGTATATCATGGATAATTTTTTTTTTTTTAGGCTTTAGATTGTAAGGCGCCTAGAGCTCGTTCCACGGGGATAGGCGCCCTATAAATATTATTATTATTATTAAATGCCGTAAGAGCGTGGAGGACTTAAATATCACTGACGAAGACATCAACACACACGAGAAGCGCCATCTAGAATCACTAGTACGGCCATCGAACTCGGATATCAACCTCTCACATCTCACACAATCGCCAGGCCGAATCTTACAGCCAGATTACACTTTGTCGTGCAACGTCTGCTCAAGTGGCCTAGAACGTGATACAGCCAATGAAGCTGACGCCGCATTTGTGTTCAGGCTGACGAGTCTTACATTAGAGCGCCCTTCTGATTCTGTGTCTGTCAACATGGCGACGATGTCATCGCCCTGAACCGGAAGTGACCGTCCCGTGTGCAGTCTGGGAACCAGAAGCCGCAGACGTGGCCCGGGGCATGGTTGTGAACAACGTATTGTTGTGAATCCGATAGTTTCAGACATCGATCTTTCGTCAGGTTTTGCGAGGGAGCACGCGCCCTAATTGCTGACTGCACGTGAGATTCACGCCAACTATCAATTTTCACTGGTGACCGGAGAGAAGCTTGGTGAGATTAACGAAGAAGATTAATTCTATTGTTATTACGAAGACACGATTCACTCATGTTTGAAAGTGATTTGAACATACTACGATGCAGCCGGGAGCCGGGATAGCCGAATGGTACAGCGCTGGATTTTCAATGCTCGGATCATGAGTTCGAATCCCGGCCGGGGCCAGATATTTGTGCTGACCTTTATCTCGTTGCCCCGTCTTTGATATCACCCATACTGGTGGAAAAGGATGTTAAACCCCCGAACACCCACCCATCCTAAGATGCGGTTTGATCATGGTGGAAATGAAAGGAAATGAAAGACAAAATTAGCCGCCAACAAAATTCTCACATTAGTATACTTAACTCCTAAGAGCCCCAGCCCGACCACCCCGTGATAAGACTGGTCAAAAGGAACAAGCCACTGCACACCAGTAGGAGCCACTTCAAGCCACTGTTCCGTAAGGCGTGGGCCTTCGCCGCTAGGCCCGAGACCTCTGCAGATTGCATAATAGTGGTTTGAAGTGGCTTCTAGTGGTCTGAAGATTTCAAGTGAAATTTCGATTTTTGTATGGGCTTTTAAGAGATAACTTCTACAGCAAGAGAAAGAGAGGGGGAGAGAGAGAGAAGGCGGCGAACCTCCCGACAGAAAATCTCGGTGGGTTTTGGTTAAGCACGCGTCTTCCTCGGAAATTTGGCAGGGACGTTAACTTTGCGAACGTGACAACGCTATGGAAACCCCAAGGCGTATGGCTTGTATTGACCGAGTTTACAAGCTGGGAGAACGTTTGGTTGGCCGTGTAACAGGGATTCCGACACTTGTCACGACTACATCAGCTGAAGACGGCGGAGATAAAGATGTGGCCATGTTCACCCTGGGAATAAAATGAACTGTGCTCACCTTGGAGGTCAACCTGAGTTGTGTTTCCTCTTGGGTCGTTGAGAGGAGGGGGGGGGGGGAGGGCTGCTCACTTTTGGGGGGAGGGGTCCCAATTTGGGGCTTTAGGCTATGAAAAATCGGGTTGTTTTTTTTTTTAAATGTTATCCTGACTTTTTATCACAGAAAACAGTAGAGCATGGGTTCCTAATGCAGTGGTGGTCTCCGGGAATGTTTCCTCCGTCCGCAAATCTCCGTGAAAAACGACCGTTTATTTGCCGCTTTTTCACTGTATGAACCCTACAAAATTAATGGGCTTTTTAGGGTTTGTTTGTTTTGTGTTTTTTTTGTTTTTTGTTTGTTGTTTTTTTGTTTTTTGTTTTCCCCGAGAATGGCTTTAAATTGTTTGGATGCTTAAAAGAGAAGACAAGCGCACTGTATCACACAAAAAGAGAAGACAAGAGATGAACGACTTTTGCATAAACCTTTTAGAGATATTGAAATCGAGATGTCGTTGACATTTGAAGGAGGGCACAAGGGCACCTGGGCAGTCAGGCGCGCACTGTTTATCCGCAAGTCAACAAGGTAAAGATGTCACAAAAAGGGGAAAAAAAACAACAGAAAGCTCAGCAGGTGAAGAGAAAGGTCAGGTTTCCACAGACAAGTATACTGATCAACGAAAGAAACGCAAAAATACTTCACATTTGTTTTGTTGTACAAAACTGCCATTAGTTGTAAAGACTGATTCTTTTGCACACTGTAATTTTAAGGAGTCACGTCTGTACAACACCCTTCATGATTTTTACGACACGGGTGCTCTCCCTTTGCACAGGGTGGGCGGATTTCTAGAAACGCATGCTATGGTCGATGGTTGCGCATTCAAGCACTGCCGCAAGAAATCTGATCGGTGAAATGTTTTGCGATCATCGGAAGCACTGCCGATGAGCAACGCACCGGTAAAGCTCGGCTGACACAACAGAGGCTAGACCGCCAGATCTTCCACCCTCAGCCGAGAGATCAGCTTCAGACTGCCCATAAGACCGCTAGAAACACCACCAGAACGTGCGGCGTCGACTCGCGGTGCGAAACCTGCAAAACCGGCGTCTAGCTAGAAGACCAGTGCAGATTCGAAGACACCTTGTGGCACGCCTGCATGACATGACTTCCAAACAAAACCAGGGTGATCCAGGACTTCCACCACCACCACAGCATCCAGACTCGCCCACAGTTATTAAGGGCGGGTGGGTGCGTGTTTAGGGGTTTAACGTCCTTTTCCACCTCATAGGGTGATATCAAAGACGGGGCAACGATAAAAAAGCCAGCACAATATTTGGCCCCAGCCGGGATCGAACTCACGACCCGAGCATTAGAAGTCCAACGCTCTACCATTCGACCCACGGTTATTAAATTCATAAAAAGAATTAAAGAAAAAAAGAAGTTGCCCATGTTGCCCCCAAATGCATTTTTGGATAACCAAAAATTTAATGTGAATTATTATTGCGTTTCTTTTGTTGATCAGTATATTTCTTCCTTTCGCCCAAGGAAACGTGGATGGTATAGTAGACACGGGGAGAGGTTTTGTGCACCTGTGCCCATGACAATAAGATGTGTTGGGATATTGAGTTTCTATTTATTAAAAGGCCATGGACGAAAAAAGCGTTTGTGTTTTTGACGGGTTGTGTGTGGGTCTGTTGGTTGTTTTGCTGGCTGACTGGGTTTTTTTATTATTTGTTTATTTTGTTCTGGGGGCCTTTTCTTGTCGTGGTTTGTTCGTCTGTTTGCTTGTTTGTTTAATCTCAGGTATAAAAACAACCGTACATGAACAATGCTTCGCTAGGAAATTGTTTGGTTTGGTCTGGTTCGTAGGGGTTTTGTTTCTTTGTTGGTGGTGGTGGTGGTGGTTTGGTCTGGTTCGTAGGGGTTTTGTTTCTTTGTTGGTGGTGGTGGTGGTGGTTTGGTCTGGTTAGTAGGGGTTTTGTTTCTTTGTTGGTGGTGGTGGTGGTGGTTTGGTCTGGTTCGTAGGGGTTTTGTTTCTTTGTTGGTGGTGGTGGTGGTGGTTTGGTCTGGTTAGTAGGGGTTTTGTTTCTTTGTTGGTGGTGGTGGTGGTGGTTTGGTCTGGTTCGTAGGGGTTTTGTTTCTTTGTTGGTGGTGGTGGTGGTGGTTTGGTCTGGTTCGTAGGGGTTTTGTTTCTTTGTTGGTGGTGGTGGTGGTGGTTTGGTCTGGTTCGTAGGGGTTTTGTTTCTTTGTTGGTGGTGGTGGTGGTGGTTTGGTCTGGTTAGTAGGGGTTTTGTTTCTTTGTTGGTGGTGGTGGTGGTGGTTTGGTCTGGTTAGTAGGGGTTTTGTTTCTTTGTTGGTGGTGGTGGTGGTGGTTTGGTCTGGTTAGTAGGGGTTTTGTTTCTTTGTTGGTGGTGGTGGTGGTGGTTTGGTCTGGTTAGTAGGGGTTTTGTTTCTTTGTTGGTGGTGGTGGTGGTGGTTTGGTCTGGTTCGTAGGGGTTTTGTTTCTTTGTTGGTGGTGGTGGTGGTGGTTTGGTCTGGTTCGTAGGGGTTTTGTTTCTTTGTTGGTGGTGGTGGTGGTGGTTTGGTCTGGTTCGTAGGGGTTTTGTTTCTTTGTTGGTGGTGGTGGTGGTGGTTTGGTCTGGTTCGTAGGGGTTTTGTTTCTTTGTTGGTGGTGGTGGTGGTGGTTTGGTCTGGTTCGTAGGGGTTTTGTTTCTTTGTTGGTGGTGGTGGTGGTGGTTTGGTCTGGTTCGTTGGGGTTTGTGTTTCTTTGTTGGTGGTGGTGGTGGTGGTTTGGTCTGGTTCGTAGGGGTTTTGTTTCTTTGTTGGTGGTGGTGGTGGTGGTTTGGTCTGGTTAGTAGGGGTTTTGTTTCTTTGTTGGTGGTGGTGGTGGTGGTTTGGTCTGGTTAGTAGGGGTTTTGTTTCTTTGTTGGTGGTGGTGGTGGTGGTGGTAGTTTGGTTTTGGGATTTGTTGTTGTTGTGTTTGGTTGGTTTTTGTTTTTGTTGTTGTTGTTGTTGTTTGTGCTTGTTTGTTTTCGTTGTTGTTGTTATTTATGGTTGTTGTTTGGTTTTTTCGGAGGAGGGGGGGGGGGCGGGGAGTTGTTTTTCGTTTGGTTGTTATTAGGTGTTTTTTTGGTTGGTTGGGGTTTTCTGTTTTGTTTTGTTGTTTGTTTGGGTTTGATTGGTTGGTTGGTTGGTTGGTTGGTTTGGGATTAGGTTTTGTTGTTGTTGTTGTTGTTGTTGTTGTTTGGGGGGTGTGGTTTTGTTTGTTTTGTTTTTTGTTCCGGGGTTTTTGTCTGTTTCTTTGGCTTTTTGTTTTTGGGGGTTAGTTAGCTTGTTTGATTCGTGGGATTGGGGGGGGGGGGGGGGGGGTACCTAACGTCAGAAAAATATGGAGTTTACACACCCCCAGTAATCTAGAATCATGTAAGTACAAAACCCAACACAACAAAAACAACAAGAGGTTGTCACACGACATTCCGGTATGTAGGCGTCTCCCCTTTCTCACTCCCTGACCTCACACTCACGAATGCAAACGAAACATTCTTCATCCGTGGATCTGTCTGGTTCCCTTCCTCCCATGTATACATTGGTGGATATAAGATTACAACACGATATCCGTCTCCATTCACTTCGGAGCCGGACTGTGCAAATTCAGCCAAGCTATGCAAATTTGGCAAATTGAATGACAGGCCCTGAATGTCCACTGTGGTCAGACAGACACGGTATCTCAAAGGCTGGCCGAAATGTCTGTGGCTCTGTTTTGCCCCAGACTAAAGAATGAGGTTTATTTGTGATCCCTGCTCTCTCTGGCTCTGTAGGCGGACGTGCGGCTCCGATCCGAAGTCTGCTTGCAGACAGAGTGGTGAGCTTTAGAAGCATCAGGCAGTTATGTTTCGTTTCGTTTAGTTTGTGTTTTGCTGGTTGAAAACGTCATCAGTATTTGCGGTCTGCTAACCAAGAAAACAGTTTGTGTGATTCCAAATTTAATTCTCGTGAAAATTATTAGTCTTAATCCGTCATCAACAGGGTGCGTACAACTGACCATTAACTCAAAGTCTTTTCAGTATGAAGCGTTTGTTTGTTTGTTTGTTTGTTTGTTTGTTTGTTTGTTTGTTTGTTTGTTTGTTTGTTTGTTTGTTTGTTTGTTTGTTTGTTTGTTCTCCTTCCTCTTCTTCTTCTTTTTAATTACGAAACGTCGAAAAAGAAGAAGAGACCTGGTGTTAGTTTGTCGACTTTCAGAACAAATTTTCGTGATCTAAAATACTTTCTTTTACAAAAAGTCAAAAGAAGAAGGATCTGATGTTGGTGTGTCTACTTTCAGAGCAAACATCACAATCTAAAATAGTAAGTACGAGAACTTACCGCTTTCAGCGTATCAGCGGCTGTCGAAATGAGATATGTAGGATAACTTTTCAATCTCAAACTGATTGTTCTTGTGGCTTTTTTCATTAAGTCGGTTTTGTCGTTTTTCTTTTTCTTTTTTTTTTTCTTTTTCATTCTAACTATCACGATGGCAATTACTTTGAGTACGGTAACTCGAAACGAAGATCATGTTTCTATAATTTAGCCGAGTCTCTCTGAAATTGCTTTTAAGCGTGCGTGCGCTCAGACCAAGGCCCGTATGTAAAACTCGAGATTAATTTCACCCACGGCTACGGGCCTACCCCAGACTAGGACAAAAGAAACCCCAAAACAAAATTAAATAAAAGAGGAAGCGAAGAAAGAAAGACAAAAATCCTTCTATGACGGCTTAGGCACCATGGTGGAATGGACCCGCTTCCTGATTTAAAACAAAACAAAACCAAAAAAAAACAGAAAATTTAACCCTGGACCTTAGTTCGAGGTTAGACTCTAACTCGGGGCTAAACTCCCTAACCCCGACTTTTACATGCCGGCCCAGAACACACCACCACCACCACCACCACCCCCACCCCCCCCCCCCCCCCCCCACCAAAAAAAACAAAAAACCCCGAAAAAAACGAGAGAAAAAAATGTTGAACTATTTCCAGACAGATTCCGATTATATCACCCCCACCTCCTCCCCCCCCCCACCCCCTCCTCCTCCACTTTCCCGATGTTAAGTCAGTAGGTGAAGTAAGTATTTAGGGCATAGTATCAAGCAACAAAGACGGTTTCGCGGCTAGCCTTACGTTGCCAAGGAAACTGTGAACTTTTGCAGACAAATTAATTTTGTCAAAATGGCCTCT
>JACVVK020000006.1:2955000-3020000 GCA_018292915.2 Batillaria attramentaria | reverse complement strand
GTCACGAAGCTTGCAGAGCGTCACTGGACTGTCGAAGGGCGTTAACCCATCAATACAACCAACCAGGGTTTGTTGTTGTTGTTGTTGTTGTTGTTGTTGTTGTTTTATCCTACCAAAGAGTAAACCTTCTCGTGCAGTTGCGAGAGAGAACCAGACAGACAGACAGCCAGCGTATCAGACACACAGAGATATACTGCCCGCGTTTTCGGATCTGATCTGTGGACCATATTCAACTGGAAACAGCTAAACCCCGTGCATGTATTGTAGTACAACACTCTACTATCTTGCACTACCAGTACCACGGTCTTGCGATGAGCACTACCAGTACCACGGTCTTGCGATGAGCACTACCAGTTCCACGGTCTTGCGATGAGCACTACCAGTACCACGGTCTTGCGATGAGTACTACCAGTACCACGATCTTCCGATGAGCACTACCAGTACCAGGGTCTTGCGATGAGCACTACCAGTACCGCAGTCTTGCGATGATTAGACGACTCCACTCGGCAAACCCCGAGGCTAAAGCCCTTCCCCTTTACTCTGCCGTGTATTGGCAAAACACAGTTCGTCCACGGTGTCATTAAAATGGGAAGAAGGGGGTGATTTCAAGATGAAAGAGATTGACGTAATGGTCTCTTTCCTCAAATGACGTCAATGGACTTACTGCTTTCTTTCCATGTTTCAGTCATTTCAAACTACACGTGCTTCCCTCGTTGTGGTGTCCGGCAAAAAGTTTGCCAGACCATGCCATGTGCCCATTTATAACGCGGGACGCGATTGGCTGAATTCTGGGGGCTCGACCCTTTTGATTGACAGGAGTGGAGTCGTCTATTCCTAGCAGGGTCTGCCATAAAACTTTCATCTGGACTGACCTCACACCCGTTACATAAAGACACCAACACTCAGCCCAGGTCATGCGTATCAAAGGCGCGGGTTGTTAACCAAGTTTTAGCACGTCAGGCGTCACTGCACTCGCCCTTACCCTGAATTAGATACCTATTAGTCGCCGTAACATCCAGCACCACAGCCAACCGCACGTCGACCTGCCCCGCAGCAATCTGCTACCTACTTCACTCCCATATCCGCAATGACCGCAAGTCGGTCCACCACGGGGGGTAATTAAAATGGGCGACCTTTTTCCGTTGCTCTACCGCTTCAAAAGTTCCGATGACGGAATTGAAAATTTCATTTAAAAACGGCGTATACACACATCTTTAGAGTGTAGTAACGTATTAGTCGGTTTTGGGTCGGTAAACGGCCCCTTTCAATCATTATAACGGACGACTGAAAATCCAAAGCGTTTTGGGTTTTGTTTTTGGGGGGTTTTTTGTTTTTAGTTTTTTGGGTTTTTTTTTTAATTCTGTTTTTGTCGTACATTATAGTTACAAGAACATTACAATACAGCACTATAAGACAGTCTGTGATATTGTTTATAGTCCTAAAGAAATCAATCTTGTACGGAATCTCATTTAAGCTTCACATATTTTTAATGTACATATTTACATCGTGTTTTATCGCGTGCATATTATTTTTAATGACCTGGCAGAGAAAGACTTAGCTGAGCCGCGAAATAGTCTTTGTTGCTTGCTAACTAACTAACTAACTAACTAACTAACTAACTAACAATATTGCACATGACTATACAAAACTAGGCAGTGGTAAGTGTGCACTCCAAAGCATTTTTTTCCCTGTGCCATGGCGCTTTGAATGTGCGGGAGAAAGAAAAAAAAAACGCGGTGCTATGGTGTAGGGACTCGCTGATTGACGGTGTGTTACGTCGCTAACTGCAGAAAGTTGTAGGCGCATGTGGGAAATAAGGAGCACTCCCCGCACTCCTCATCTCGTTGTACACATTCCGGCGGGACCGCTGTCGTCTGCTGCAATGCCTTTTCCCCCTTTGCCCCAGCGATCTTACATACCCTTTTATTATACTGAACAAGGCTTTTGTGGGATTAGCAGCTGCAGCTGCAGAGCCTGTTTCCATCCGACACAGCAGTGCTCAAAGTGACTGAGTACACCGCTGCACAAAAGAAGAGCACATGATATGCAAACATGCACGCCATTCTTGCAAATCACGCGCCTGTACCTCGCGCGCATTCGAGGTCAAGGTCAGCACCGCATTAGTTCGGGAGTTCTCATTAAATTATCACGGAACGCAAATTATTAAACTACGTTATGTTTCCTGCTTTTATTGATCAACAAATCCTTTGGTGGAAGCGTGTTAACATTATCATTGTGATTTAATTACCAAATTAGTGATGTATCCCAGTTATCATCAGTTTCTGCGATTTGTCTGGAGTTAGCGACGTCACAGTGGTGCAATGATCTGGAGCGGTATAGCACCGGAAAAAGGCCGGTCCATTTTGGTTCGCCCCCCTGTGCCCACCCTACAGAGATAATTCGACGGAGTCTATGAATCATTAATAACATACCAGCTTCATATCCCAGCACGGGACCATGTCATTAGTTGAGGACAGCACTGAGCGAGAAAGCCGTCACTTGTGGCACCTCTGACCTATGTGGCTGGCATTGGCGTTGCTGTGGTTCTGTGTACTGTGGCGTGCCCAAGGTGGTAAGTTTGGTGTCTGCGGAATAGATAGATATGCGATGCCTTCAAGGTGGCAGGATGCATAATGTATCAAATTTTGCAGCACTCTCCCAACACCCCGTTATCACGCCTTTCCTGAGCCTTTACCCCACCCCTGTAGGAGGGTGGGTGGGTGTTTGGGAGTTTAACGTCCTTTTCCACCACGTATGAGTGATATCAAAGACTGGGTATAGAGAAAAAGGCCAGCACAAATATTTGGCTTCAGCCGGGATTCGAACTCACGACCCGAGCATTGAAAGTCCAACTCTCTACCATTCGGCTGTCCCGGCTCCCCTCCCCTAGGAACATGACTGAGTTACACAAATGTGTCCAGTAAGACTGATCGCAATGCACGTTTCTTGTTGTTGTTGTTGTTGTTGTTGTTGAAAGATTTCATGGTGCGTTTATTGTGAACAACAGATTGGGAAGACTGTATAATGTACGTGTGGGATTACATCAAGTACAAAGGAGGGTGCCAGCTACCATGAACAAAATCTCAGACACAGAAGTTGGAGACAGAGACGTGAGAACAAATGAGCGCGCCGCACTGTTCTGTCTTTGCCGTCAGCCAGCATACCTTCATTTGCATCCCTATAAACGAGAATTTAATTGACAACCAGACTTGTCACCTGACATTCGTCTGGAAGCTTCAACAAATGTTCAACACATTTCAACATGAAATCAACACCTTCGGTAAAGAGCCGAAGTGTTTTGTTTTTTAGATGTTGTTGTTTTGAAGCCTAACGTTGCACACGTCGCCTAATGAGGAGAACATGACAGTCTAGGATCTTGTTCTTTTTAATTGTGCGCGAACGTCAAGCATCATGCAGACATTGCACAAGCAAATTAAACTAAGTATCAAAATAATGTCGTTGTCTTTCTCTTTGTCCTCCAAGCACATCTACATTACTGCATTAAAGCATCTCCTACGGCTCATCACGTGCTTGTCGCTGTGCAATTGGTGAAGTTTCTTGTTTGTTTGTTTGTTTGTTTGTTTGTTTGTTTGAGGGGGTTGGTACCTTTATTTTGTTTTGATTTTTGTGTTTGCTGTTGTTGTTGTTGTTGTTGTTGTTGTTGTTGTTGTTGTTGTTGTTGTTTGTTTGTTTGTTTGTTTGTTTGTTTGTTTCATATTCGGTTGTTTTGGAGTTTTCTGTTAGTTCTTCTTCTTCTTCTTCTTCTTTTTTGTTTGTTTCTTTCTTTCTTTTTTTGTTGGTTGTTGGGGGGTTTTTTGTTCTGTTTTTGTTTCTTGCTGTTGTTATTTTGTTATTATTTTCTACTAGTACACTGCCATGATCAATTACCTCACCATACGCATCGGAGGTAGAATAGCCGAGCTGGTTAAGCGTTAGACTTCAATTACTCGAGTCGTGAGTTCGAATCCCAGCAGAGAACCAAAACGTTTGTGCTAGGTTTTTCGCGTTGCCCCCGTCTTTGTTGTCACCCTTATATATTGCGAGGGATAAGGGAACTAAACCCACAACCAACAAACCATCCGACCAACAGACTAAACCACAACAAAGCAACCAGCCAGCCAAACAATCAACCAACCAAACAACAGCAACCAGTATGAGCTTGACACGGCGCCCAAGCTTTTGTCATCATTCCGTAGCGAGCGCCACCTACACAGCTCAGCATGAAGCTGACACAAAACCCATGCAGGTTCATTATTTTTTCAGTGCATGTCAGCTATCATACTCCACACACACACACACACACACACACACACACCACAGTATGAGGCTGCCATGCACAGTAAAGAGGCAGTTTTGCCATTAATTTCAGCCCCAGTACGAAATAACCAAGTGTCATGTGTAGGGTACATCTCAGCATGGTTCTGACACAATGAGTGGCTAGACAGTACAGTCTATAGCTAGCTCACTCCCAGTGCATCTGAAAGGGATTCAGAAGCTGCAGGTCAAAGAATACAAAGGCACGAGGTGTCAAAATGACTCATATTCACCCCTAAAACCGCTTTACACCCCTAAAACCGCTTTAATCTAGAAACAAGATGGCCACCAGCCCAATATGTTGTTTCCATTCAATGACCTGCTGCAGTCACAGTCGTAGTCGTTGTGTCATGTATGCAGCCCGCGCGCACACGCCGGAACGCAAGCTCTCTGACATCAAGCATGCTGACATAAAGAAAGTACTGAAAACCCTTATCGTGCCTCTATGCACTTGCAAAAACCCAAACACATGAGGTCGTGTGAGCTCGCCTAGCTGGTTGACGTCACAACTTGTTGGCGTATGCGAGGTTCTACATGGGTGAATGAATTCTTGTAATAAAGTCGTTCCCCTTTGACAGAGTTACTTCCCGCAGACCTGACTGACAGACGATTGCTTACTGGTATCGGAGAAGAGACCCTCTCTCTCTCTCTCTCGCCTTAGACGCGCGCTTGCGCGCGCACGCACGCACCCCCCCTCCCCCTACACACACACACACACACACACACACACATTATGCAAAGACCTTGGAATCAGAAAGACGCGTCACTCCTGCCCTCGTAAGATTAGACTCCAGAGTGCAGTCCCTTTTCGGCGGGGCGTGAAAATGTGACTGCTTACACCCAGCGCCATTTTTAAAAATGGCGAATTTTTTTTTTTTAGAAAAGCAGAGACTTGTGTGTCATATGATTCGATTTGAAACGAAGTCTTGAATATCCGACCACTTTTCGTTTGGGCAAAATCTTTGCCAGCGGACAATTATTGTTGCGCTTTGATGGCACTGTTTACGTGGTAGACTGATCCAACAGGATGTGAGTAAACGGCAAGGGGGTTGCACTCTGACAGGCAAGGGTGTTGCACTCTACAGGCAAGTATTATTGCACGGTGCAGACGATCACGTACCTGCCTTGTGGTGGAATAAGAGACGATTACAAAAGCATACACACCCGTGCTCTAGGACTGAATGTAATAATAGATCTGTCCATTCAGACAGAGACAGGTTATGTATGTCTCTGATTCAGAAACACGCCTACTTTCACTCTGAAGACAGCCTGCTAATCACTTGCGCCACTGAGGATCCCTCTGGGTTCAAAGCTGGTCAAGGATGACATAGTGCGCGACCTTGTGTTTGAGAGCACCGAGACAATTTAGGCCCGTCACGGTAGCGCAGTGAGCGCCATTTCCCCACTGTGCACAGAGGTACTTTCCACTGAAAGACTCTGTGCTCCAGAGAGTGTCGTAAGAGAGACATATAGCGGGACAACGCGAAGAGTTGTCTGCCCGCATTAGCGCGCATCCTAGATCTGGCCCCTATAGTGACAGCATGGCGGAAAGTGGAAAGCGATCACAAAAGCATGCAATTGTGTTCTGCGCCGAATTGTTCAAATAACAGACAAATATAAACGGGGAAATACTTCTTTTGGTATTCCTGTTGAAAAACAAACATTTTTTTTTCGCTTTCTTGTCCAAAAAAAGAAAAGAAAAAAAAAAAAGACCTCAAGTGGTACGTGTGCATGCAGTGTAAACTAACAGTAAACACACGCGGCTGACGCAGATACAGCGTAATTTTTTTCCCTGACAACTTTACAAATCACGGTGACTTAAATTGTGCTAGCGTCTACCTGCATCTAAATTCAGAACACACACACACACACACACACACACACACACAGAGAACAAAATCATCCGGCTGAACTTCGTTCTAACCATTGTAAAACCATATCACAACATAGAATCTGCTGGATCGTCGGTCGCAGATATGATTAATGCTGAGTTAGCAGGAAGTATTCAGCGGATGCGTCCATCTTTGGATCTCTCGCACATTCGATCTTTCTGTGTTCCGTACTAGTTTTACTTGAACACATCGAACGAAATGCACTGCGTAGCCTACGTACAGCAGTGAAAGCCAAACTAGATCTTTCTTTCGTCCTCCGGAACTTTGAGAGTACTTATGTTTTCCATAGGCCTAAAACACATGCGAAATATATGGGGGGAGACCACCTGGCAGTCGCTGACATCTTCGTTTTTGTTTATTTTCTTAAAATGTTTTACGGCGGCTAGTGTAGGGTTGGGTCAAACAACTGCGTAGATCTGCGGGATGCGCGCTAATGCGCGCAGACAACTCTTACGCGTTGTCCCTCAAAGGGAGGTAAGTGAACTATCTTTATGTTTCCAAGATCTTTGCATTATGCTTCTGAGTGTGAGTCAGTGGCAAAAACGAAACCCACTGAAATTCCCGCTTTCCACATGTCAAGTTGTAGAGACTCTTGCGAAAAGATACTGCATTTCGATGCAAAATAATTTCTAGACCATCCCAGAACATGCTGGTGCAGTAACGTCAGTAGATTACGTCACCTTGGAGAGATTTCGAGCCTTCCAGTAAGTTGAGGAATGTTCTAGATCTGACGTAAGCAGCCCCCCTGCACAGCGTTCTGGATTCTTCTTCTTTCATGAATTTGTTCTCCGCGCATATTCTGTTCATAAAGTATTGGAGTTGTAGTCTGTTGTATCCCGTATCATCTCTGCGAGTGCACGATGATGGCGACATAGCATAAGTAAAATACAACACCACGTCTCCAAACAGAGGAATTCCGAAAGAAAGTGGCGAGACACCCCCAAGAAAAAACAGCATCACGTCAATCAAACATGACGCACTTACTTTACGTCAGTGCGCGTGCGTCTCTTCTTCGATGTTTGTGAGGCGTGTGGCTTGCAGAGGAAATGTGCTGTGAGTACAAATTTTCGAGTCAACTGACGATAACGGCTGCAGTGAATTTTTCTAATTTTTTTGTATATTTTTTATGGCACCCCAGGCTCATTATCTATGTATAGTAGGAGCGATTTTGAGATCTAAAGTGTGTTCACCAGCACTTTCATCAGGTACGGCTTACGCCAAAAGTATAAAAGCGACAACCTCCAAACTTCACTTAGTTGAGAGTCCGTATTCATGCTATCTATGTCCAAAAAATGGAGTGGTTTAGGTAAATATTACGCCTTTAAACGCCAGAAAGCCACTTATTCTGAAAAGGGCGATAACTCGCAAATCATGTGTGCAATTGTACCTGGATCGGGCCTTCTATTCAACAATCTTGATTCATTTAGAAACCCCAAATTTGAAATCGATCGGTTCAGTATTTTCGGAGAAATAGGCATCTGAACTGGGTTCACATGCAATGTCAACTCAGGCTCGGTTTACATGAAAACTATAAGAGCGACCATTTTCTAGTAGTGAGTCAATTCAGAGTCCGTATTCAAGCTATCTACTGCCAAAAAATTGAGTGATTTAAATAAATATTACGCCTGTACACGAAAGACAACCAACTTGTCTCAAAAGGGCGATAACTCCCAAATCACTTAAGCAATCATCACACGCTTGAATCGTCTAATGTAACATTTTGATAAATTTGGATACCCCAAATTTGAAGCCATTCGGTTGAGTATTTTCGAAGAAACGGGCCTGGACACAATTCACACACGCACACACACACGCACACACATCCGCACAGACGGCACTCAGTGAGGAGAAGAAGCGCGTTCGGAACAGCATACATGCCAGCATCGATGACGCAGGTTTTCTTACGTCATTGTCAGAGTTACACTTGCATAATCGTCTCTGCGGGAGATCGGCAGTGACGTGCGTTTGTACCACAGATGCTTGCCTATGAACGTGGAAATTTTAGCCCGTCCTATTATGTTGTTTCCATTACTATGGAAACAACATAACAAAAATTACCATACACACACCATTTTGGGGCGCGCACCTGAAAGGTGTTAAAAGAAAGGAATTGTTTGTTATTATTACTGTTCCGTTGTTTCTGTTTGTCAACATTCTTACCCCCACCCCCACCCCCTCTCACCCCCCCACCCCCCACCCCCCACCCCACACACACGCACACACACAATACTGTAAAGAACATGGAGAAGGAGGGCATTGGCAGCTTTTTCCTTCTTTTTTTCTTTTCTTTTTTTTCTGTCACGACTGTCCCGTGCGCTCCCAGCATGCAGCTGACACCGCGCCCGACAAAGGTCATTTTTTTCAGTGCACGTCAGCCCGGCACGTGAAACTGGCCCTCACACAGCAGGGGACACTCCAGTTGACACCACCACCATTGTGGATAATTAGTTACAGACCTAGGACAACTCCACACACACACACACACACACACACAACCTCCGTGCGTGTCACGGTACCGTGGTGTCATGTCAGTGTCATGTCCACTTTCCAGAAGGGAGGGATTAATTAAGATTGCTGGCAGCGGGGAGGATGCGTCAGTTCTAATCACCTATGTTTACACAGTGTGTCTGTTTGACTGTCTCTAATTCTACTCGAGCGTGCTCGCATGAAAAAGGGTTCCTGTCGATCGCACAACTGATGAAAGTTTGGTTTTGGGGGGTGGGGTGGGGGGGGTGTGCTGTTGTTGTTTTTTGTGAGGGGGGGGGGGGGACAGAAGGCCTTGAAAATCAAATTAAACATGATGGTAATTAAGGGATGTGTAACTGTAAGGACTGAATCCTACTGGGAAAGCTAAGAAAAACAAGATTATGGATGAAATGGCATTTTTTAACATAATTACAAAAACAGTTTCAGAGCTGCTTTCCTTGTTGTTGGCTATTGTGGTCGTTCGTTATGTTCTTGTTGCTGTTTTCCCAAAAAAGCGATGTATCATTGGACAGATGTGGAACCATTCATGTGGACACATTCTGTATCCAAGGCTTTTTTGTTCGTAGTGTTGGTGGTGGTGGTGGTGGGGGGGGGGGTCTAAACCCTGAAAATTTTGTACCCAGTAGCCGATTTCTGAAAAGAAATATATGAAAACACGATGAAACGTCAAAAAAAAAATTAAATCCATTTGACAGCTTTGATGTCCACTGGCCTTGTGCAGGAGCACGGTGGAAAATCCAGAACTGACCCATCATGTGACTTGGAGAAAATCCGCCTACTCCTCATAAACAGACAACGGCGAACATTGACACGTGAAGCGGACATAGCAGACGTACTAACGAGTATTTTCTATGCGCCGATGGACAAATAAGTCTGACAACCAATAACAGGAAACCTCTGGTTGTGACTATTACCTCCTGCGCATCGTTGCCGCCACAGAATGGTGCTAATTGCAAACATTTTTTTTTTCTTCTGACTTCAGATTCTGACTGAAGCAAACCACTAACAAGAAGCCTTTAGATGTGACTATCAGCTCCACTAAACCATGGATGCTATAAAATGATACTAATACTGATTATTTTTTCTGACCTGTGCTTGAACTCTGCAGCCAGTATTGCTGAAACGGCAGCTGTCGCGCATACGACATTTTTTTTTTTTTTTTTTAGTGAAAAATCAACGGGTCGTTCTCGTCTCGTGATTTCTCACGAGATCAAGGGGAATAAGTTACAGACTAAAAACTTCATCACCATGTATGCAGGCGATAGCCAGGATATTGGATATACCTGTTTCGCTAAAACTGGTACCTACGTCGTCGTGGATGGGTGGGTGTTTTGGGGTTTAACGTCCTTTTCCACGGCATGAGGGGTGATATCAAAGACGGAGCAACGAGAAAAAGGCAGCACAAATATCGGTATCGGCGTCGGTATCGGTATCTGCATCTGCATCCGTATTTGTGTCGGTATCTGTGTCTGTATCAATATCAGTATCGGTATCTGTATCGATATCTGTATAGGTATCTGTATCGGTATCAATGTCTGTATCGATATCTGTATCGGTATCTGTATCGATATCTGTATCGGTATCTGTATCGATATCTGTATCGGTATCTGTATCGGCATCTGTATCGATATCTGTATCGGTATCTGTATCGAGCCCAGGTCGAGCCTGGATATGTGATACCGGATTTTCCTTGCTGCCGGGCTGCTCATCAGGGGTTTCTCTCCGGGTTATCCGGCTTTCCTCCCTCAGCAAAAAATGCAATTTTTTTAAAAAGAAAAGAAAAAAGGAAGGATAGGTATTGGGTGGCGCTGCACCGCGGCGACTCGCTTCCCCCGGGGGAAGCAACCCGAATTTCCCGAAAGGGACAATAAAGTAGTGAAAAAGGAGGGGGGGGGTTGGGGGGGGGGGGGGGGGCTCGTATAAATGTTGGTGACAGGCTACACCGTCTTTCAAACACTGTCGCAGGCGACATGGTACCAGACGTACTCTGACGCCAAAACTAGGCGACAGTGACCATCCGAGCTCCAGTATCAAGCCCAGACATATTATCCAGAGAACTTTTTGGCCTTCCAGAAATCACACAAAGCTCTATTCCCCTAAAGGCTTTGGGCCTCCTGTCCCCAGAGGTAGCCGTGTCTTTGTGTGCAAAAATGAGCGCCCCACACCTCAGAGAGATGATAACAGCGATGCTATAATGACCGCTAACGATGAACACGACGGCTGAAAGTCTTCGTTAGGTCAGAACATGAGAACTGCATTTCTGCACGATGTCCGAAAGCCACGAGCACGATGTTCTGCCGCCGCTATCGTCTGCCCAATGATTGAGACATGGCCGAGTCCGCTAAAGTTATATTTTGCAAGTCGCCTTGTTGTATCTAACGAAACTTCCCCAGTCTCACCTCTGCATGCGCAGTACTCGTAATGCAGGCAGGGCTAAGACCGCCGTGTGTGTGTGTGTGTGTGTGTGTGTGTGGTTTTGTGTTTTGTGTGGGTTACTTTGTAAGTCTGTATCCCACGGGTGGGTTGGAGAGGGGCTGTTTGATTTTGCTTTTTAATATTTTGCCCTCTGCTGGTCACACTGGTTTGAGTAATGGGGTGTATTGTTTTTTGGTTTTGTTCAATTTTCATTATTGTTGATGGTGGTTGTAGCTGTGTGTGCATTTTCGGTTGTTGTTTATTTGGCTGGCAGTTGTCGTCGTCGTCGTCGTCGTCGTTGTTGTTGTTGTTGTTGTTGTTGTTCCTGGCTTTGTTGTCCGTGTCCTTGTTTTGTCTATCTTCCTTGCTTTCTGTGCACACCAGACACCTTGTCAGCCACATTACCGGTCAACCAAAAGAAAGGGAGATCACTGAACCTGTTTCAGAGAGTGAGCTCCCGTTTGAAAAGGCATGTGCACCGGGGAAACATCATGAACAGATAATCGACCTTTCAGACAAGATTTATATCCCTCACCCGGTTGCATGTCTTAGCAAATGACCATGGAAATGTCAGCCATATGTTATTTTGTTCCGTTTATGGTGAGCCCGGAGCCTTCATGGATGTCTTATTATCATTATTAAAGTCAATACAATGTCGTGGCGGGGTCGTATATAACTCTACCCCCAAATTATGCTGAATCACCCTCTACAGAATGAATGCTGTGTTCAGCCATTTTAAAGATCCATTTTCTGTGATATCTTTGCTCCCGAGTCGTTCTGAGCTGACATAAACGAGGCTGATTACACTACAAACCGGGGTCAACCCGAGTTTACCTCGACTCGTGTTGGACTCGGGTCAATAGTGTTTACATTCTCTGCAAGTCTAACCCTGACAATGACGTAGGCAAACTTAAGTCATGCCCGCCGTCAGTACTTGACGAAAGCATCATATCATGACGCCAGCTGCATGTTTAGATCTAAAAATGCGAGTTGGTCCTGGACCCGGAATCAACCCTGGTCCGTAGCGGGTGTTGGGTGTTGGGGGGGGGGGGGTTTAGCGTCCTCCTCCACCACATAGTGTGATATCAAAGACGAAAAAGCCAGCACAAATATTTGGCCCAAGCCGGGATACGAACTCACGACCCGAGCAGTAGAAGTCCAACGCTCTACCATTCGGCCACCCCGGCTCCAGATTTTGTTACGGATTTAAATTTGGCTCAGTATTATACTCGTGTTTGCTGCAATAAGAGATGTTAAGGAACCGTTAATCTTGCCTGATTTTCGCATACAGGGCCAAAACCGAAAAAGAGTCAAAAACGTGGGATACTCTTGTGCGGTACGAGTGCCCACACAAGCCAAACGGCTCCAAAACAAAAGTTGTCTTCTCTGAAACCCATTAATTTTTGAATAGGCGAATTTAAGCATTGATTTACCATCCAAAGGCCAATGATTTAGAAACAGACGTGCGTAAATTATATGTAAGTCTTCAAACGTGCCTGCGGTGCGTCTTAAGAAGATGGGTTTTACCCGGAAATTTTCCCGAAGGACACTGTCCACTTTGTAAAGTTTCATTTTCTGGTGAATGTCTTTTCTTTGGGATTTTGTTTTTGTGTCGATACGGTGTACGTCTCAACACGAAAACGTGTTGGTTTTCCATTTCAGTTTGTATTCTGCGGTGCTGCAACCTGACTTCAAATTAATGTCATCTAACTGAATGGCTGACTTCAAAGTTCTAATTCTGTCTGAATGAAATAAAAACGTCCGAAACGGAATAAGCTTCAGTTTCAAATCTCAAGTTGTGAGGCCTGTTATCATTCTTTACGTAGACGGATGCACGTCACTTTCAGGTTCTCAAAACCTGCACATATTTTGATAGAATACACCAACTTTGTAGAAAGGTGTTTTGCGAAAATAATGTGAAAATCTGCGCCCCGAAACCGTCAAAGTCGCATCATCAGAATTCTGTACGATAGTCAGCGGTAGGCAAATGCTGCGCACTTGTCTCGTTTGGGAGGGTAACCTGAACCACGTGAGGCATCAGGAGCACGATCTAAAGTATTGAGGAATAAGCGAATATTCGAGGGCATGCGAGGAAAATTTAGGAGAAGGTAAATCGGATAAAATCACCGAAAAATGAAACAGAAAATGTGATTTTGATGTGTGTGTGTGTGTGTGTGTGTGTGTGTGTGTGTGTGTGTGTGTGTGTGTGTGTGTGTGTGTGTGTGTGTGTGCGCGCGCGCGCAACTATTCTTTACTATTTTCGGGGAGCCGGGGTGGTCGAATGGTAGAGCGCTGGACTTCTAATGCTCGGGTCGTGAGTTAGTATCCCGGTTGGGGCCAAATATTTGTGCTGGCTTTTTCATCGTTGCCCCGTCTTTGATATCACCCGTATGTGGTGGAAAAGGACGTTAAACCCCCAAACACCCAGCCACCCACCCTTCACTATTTTCGGGATTAATACCGGCGGGCGGACTCTTTACTGTTGACTGTGTTGACTCTTCACTCAGCAAAGGTAACAAAAGTAAAGATCCCACACTCTGGTCCCCCCTCCCCGCAAACGATACCAGAAGCACATTTCTAGTGCATGATTTCAGTGAGTTTATATGTTTTCGTTTGTCCAACCCATTTCCGCGCACTCCGTAGGACATGCGGCACCGCCTCGCACAATTTGGACGGACTCTCAAATTCCTGCTCCTCGCAGATTTTAGGCTCCTCGTAGACTTTTAAACCACGTGCTTGCCCCCCGTTCTGTTCTCCCCAGGCGCGGTTTTGCTGCTGATCAAGAGATTCTGAAGAAATTTGCCGAAACAGAGCGAGATCGATATGTGCTTTCTCATCGTAAATCAACGTTTCACCGAACACCTTCCAGTAGACCTGACACGGTGGACGTTATCCCCCTGTAATTTGGCCCTTTCTTACTTACGAATGTTGTAACGCCCTCGCAACAGATAGCAGGGTGTTGTAAAA
The DNA here is from genome assembly GCA_018292915.2 of Batillaria attramentaria. Taxonomy (NCBI): domain Eukaryota; kingdom Metazoa; phylum Mollusca; class Gastropoda; family Batillariidae; genus Batillaria; species Batillaria attramentaria. The sequence goes on along the minus strand of JACVVK020000006.1, from coordinate 3,005,925 downwards.
ATGGATCCACCTGCCGTTTGTGTTGTCTGGAGGGCATGCTGACGGATAAAGATCGTTCTATCCAGTGAATACCGTCCCTCATCAGTAAACGAACCCACGCAAAGCCGTGGAAAACATGCCACCTAATCCCACTACACTTTATATCCATAGCTCAGTTTTCGGCTAAAGTGGGGTTCTGTTGTTGGGGGGTCAGCTTAACCTGTCAGGATGATGGACCGTGTTTGTGTGTGCGTGTGTGTATTGAAGGGCGATGGACGGGGGGATGGGGGGGATGAGGAAGGGGAGTGTGTGTGTGTGTGTGTGTGTGTGTGTGTGTGTGTGTGTGTGTGTGTGTGTGTGTGCGTGCGTGCGTGCGTGCGCGCGCGTGTGTGTGTGCGTGCCGCACGTACACGTGTGTGTGTGTGTGTGTGTGTGTGTGTGTGTGTGTGTGTGTGTGTGTGTGTGTGTGTGTGTGTGCCGCACGTACACGTATGTGTATGTGTGTGCTGGTATATATATATATGTATATATATGTGTGTGTGTGTGTGTGTGTGTGTGTGTGTGTGTGTGTGTGTGTGTGTGTGTGTGTGTGTGTGTGTGTGTGCCGCACGTACACGTATGTGTATGTGTGTGCTGGTATATATATATATATATATATATATATATATATATATATATATATATATATATATGTGTGTGTGTGTGTGTGTGTGTGTGTGTGTGTGTGTGTGTGTGTGTGTGTGTGTGTGTGCGCTAAACTTCAAAAGTAGATCAAAGTTGGGTCGTCAAGTTTACGCGATCAAATCCTAGAGAGTATACAAGTTAGTCGCCGCTGTTGCTAGAAAGTGCAGCTGTTAGAAGGGGGGAGAGTGGGGGTGGTAGGGGAGATCGACAATTTCTCGTGAAATTGACATTAGGTCTGGTTATTCTGGCCTGACCCCGTTGTCTGCAGACTGCTGTGGTGAACGATATGTTTCTCACGATTATGCGATTATTGTCTAAAAGGAAAAGTTCGTTTCCGCGTAACTGTTTCATTGCTCTTTAGAAGTGAAGGGCTCCCGTTTAATTCTAGTCTAGTGTCGTGTTGGAATCCCTGCATTCAAGTTTTGTGATAATAATGTGATATCATGATTGTTGTTGTTATTGTTGTTGTTGTTGCTGCTGTTGCTGTTGCTGATGTGTTGTTGTTGTTGTTGTTGTTGTTGTTGTCGTCGTCGTCGTCGTCGTCGTCGTGTTGCTCTTCTTGTTGCTGCTGCTGTTGTTGTCCTGTTGTTGTTTTGTTTTGTTTTGTCTTGGTTTAGTTTGGTTTTTATTTGTTTCTTTTCTGGTTTTGATTGTTTTTGGTGTGTGTGTGTGTGTGTGTGTGTGTGTGTGTGTGTGTGTGTGTGTGTGTGTGTGTGTGTGTGTGTGTGTGTGTGTGTGTTACCAGAGGAGTCGGCTCGCTTTTTTTTTTTCCTCAGCTCCTGGCGGAATCGAAATGTGCAGACTGTTTCTTAAATCAACCTTCACGTCTTGAATCAACCTCCTGCGTCAACGGTCCAGCGGTTAAAAAAAAGGGGCTAGGTACTTACCAAAGTCATAGCGTTTCTGCCCTTTTCACCGAACTGCCGGGGAGCCGGGATAGCCGAATACTAGAGCGTTGGACTCTCAATGCTCGGGTCCTGAGTTCCAATCCCGGCTGGGGCCAAATATTTGTGCTGGCCTTTTTCGCGTTGCCCCTTCTTTGATATCACCCATACGTGGTGGAAAAGGACGTTAAACTCCAAAACACCCATAAGACCCCACCCCCCTAATTGCCTAGACAATGTTTGAGAACCGTCGCGAGAAACTGGAAAAGGCTTTGTCGTGATTATCGTTGACCGGTTGTTTCTGGTCATAGGCTTGACTTGTCTGGTGGGATCAGGACTGAAGCAGCATTTGGCCTTTCCCTAATTTCTCGTCTTGGGGGCAACCGGGAAAATTGTCATCCAAGGTCACGCCTGTCTTGGCATTAAATGTCTGCAATAGCTATAAAAAGCCGCAAACAGTATGGAGAGAGAGGGTGGGTGGGTGGGTGTTTGGGAGTTTAACGTCCTTTTCCACCACATAAGGGTGATATCAAAGACGGGGCAACGAGAAAAAAGGCCAGCACAAATATTTGGCCCCAGCCGGCCGGATTCGAACTCACGACCCGAGCATTGAGAGTCCAGCGCTCTACCATTCGGCCACCCCGGCTCCCCAGGAGAGAGAGAAAGAGAGACAGACAAACAGACAGAGACAGAGAGCGTCGGATTTTTTTTTTTTTATTTTTTTAGTGGTGGGGGGGGGGGGGAGATGTCTTCTTTTTGTTTCTTTTTGGCTGGGAGTAAGGTTATAAGTCTGCCACCTCAACAAAAACTCCCAAACAGCGGCTGGGGAGCCGGGATGGCCGAATGGTAGAGCGTTGGACTTCTAATGCTCGGGTCGTGAATTCGTATCCCGGCTGGGGCCAAATATTTGTACTGGCTTTTTCATCGTTGCCCCGTCTTTGATATCACCCGTGTGTGGTGGAAAAGGGCGTTAAACCCCCAAACACACACACACACACCCCAAAAAGCGGCTATGGGTTTTTGCTTTGTTTCTTTGGTTTCTTGTTGTTGTTGTTGTTGTTGTTGTTGCACGTGAAGACTCAAATTTTAAACGGCTTAATTCCATCTTTGTTGGGCCAGCTTATGTCCTGGGCCAATTTTCGGTCAGAGCAAAAATTACAGACGCTGTCACTGTCCAGGTGTGTAAGTGGTGTAATGATAGATACCACGAAAACAGTTCAGAACGAACTGTGAGCATAAAAAAAAAATGGTAGCATTAGCTCCTTTCAAATCTTTTCCCGCTTTATATCCAAGCACAGACTGAAATACTTGCGGGTTTTTTTTTTTTTTTGTTTTTGTTTTTTTTTTGTTTTTTTTGTTTTTTTTTTTTTTGGTCAGGTTGTAGACCTTTAATCTTACTTCCACCCCACACGTGGAACGAAAGGGGGAGAAAACTGCTTCTCCCACGCGGCCTCCTATTCTGGTCAGTAATTTTCTGCCGTTCGATTTCAGACTACATGATCACAGAGAGATTACACACTGCATCAGAACTTGATGCGACATCAAAAGGGGGGAGGAGGGGGGAAGGGTCGTAGAGTCAGCTCTTGAGCCTCGCTGGGGAGATTCTAGTCCGGGTAACCCATGAGTGATCGGGGAAGTCACATCCTGGGTCAGGGATCCAAGCGAAGAAACTTTTTGGTGGCTACATTTTTTTCGTGGTGGCTATGGCACAGGTAAACGTCAGGCTAATATAAGAAAACTGACAGCGTACCTAAGCTGTACGATGATGTTTATAGCTGAACTTGACTGAAATGTTCACGGCTTCAACCGGCCGTCTGCGGAAGTTAGAATGGGATCCCTTATGGCGCACAGCGAAAACTGAAGGGAATGAACTCATTGTTATTTCAGAGTTATCTTCCATGTTTTAAATATCTCCCATTTGCCCTCACACCAACCCGCGCGCACTTTCCTGCGACATTTTTCACGAAAGGATATTAACACGGATACTTCCTCAATCAGTCTCAATCCGCGTTGTGATTTCTTCGTCGTGGTTGAAGGTAAGCAGTGTGTTTGAGTGTACTGTATTTGTACGTCCATTTTCCCCCTTTATTTCAAAACAACATGATCTCTGTCAGTTTAGACAGAGATTGTCGTCTGAGTCCGACAAGGAAGCGTGTGAGCCGACAAGCAAAGTAACGTCGCGTCACTCATACCTTTGTCTTAGCAGCCGACTATTTTAGGACACTGACTGGAGTGGTTTCAGACCTTTAAATGCTAGAACTGAAAAGCCTGCTTCAAGTTTCAAAGAAAGCCTTTACGGATACATGTCTGCAGTTACTAAATTGTACAGACTAGGCAGGAACCAGATCTATCTATTATCTTGAAATGTTCGCACTCGATCACTCATACCAGTAACATACTGCTAAGCTTATCGGATTGTACTTCAAAATGTCGCTGGTGGCGTTTGTATAACTCAGAATTACTGCATTTCTTGTCTACTGCTTCCTCAGCTACCGTGTAGAACACGTCAGCGACTTTGGCAGGCGAGAATCAATTTTCTCAAAATATGACGTTAGCGAAATATTCAGTGGTTTACCTGGGATATTCTGAATAGTTTCGCAAAGTCGAAGGACGCGGTCTCGCTCCTTACATCAAACAGCAATATTTATCTACGAGTGGTTTTACGTTTCTATAAATGTTCGTGTGAAAATCTACTTTATTTTTTCGTATCAACAAGATGGCCGCGCGACCATTACGTAATGGGGATAATCGTAGATTTTTGTTCAATATTCCGGGGAATGGTGCAGAAAGTGAAGATTAGAGTGTGGCAAGATTCGTAGATTTGGACGGCGGTTTTCCTGATTCCTTCGGGCATGTAGAAGAATTGGAGGAAAATGACTCTGATGATGGGAAGTAGGAGGTGATCAATCTACACTAGATCTAATCAGTCGAGTTCCGGTGGGTGTGGAAGATGTGTACTGTGAAGGGAGTCCAGGAAAGTTGGAGAGGGATGAGTAGAGGCAGTACTGGGAGGCAACGGAGTAAAACTGGAGGGAGTGCTGCATTAGATTCTGACTCTCACAGCAGTTTTAATAATCACATACACAGACAGTATCCATTCTACGAAGGTGAGCATGGTCCTACTGTGTTTTCCCCCTGCTGACTGTGACATGATAGACACTTGGGATATTCTTTTCCCTGGACTTTGTCATGTTATTGCAGAGCACTGAACAAACCAGTATGCTAGACAGATAGGTGTGCACTGGTGCAGCAGGAAGGGGGGTGGGGTGGGGGGACTGAAAAGCAGGACACACTGTGCATTTTGCTGTGGCATTGGTCTGTACATAGGTATTGCAAGTATGATCTCAGGCAGTGTAGAGATAGATCTCATGTCAGACTCACCAGCAGCTATTTCAGTAAGCGTGCAGTACAAGTCAGTTGTATACCAAAGTGTTTTGTGTGTGTTTGAACAGTCTATGAAGTACATGTATCATGCAAGATCAGTACAAATGAGGACTGAAGAGAAACCATGCACACCATCACCAATTTTTTTTTTTTTTTTTTTTTTACAGATCTGTGGGGTAAGTGTGTGTGTGTGTGTGTGTGTGTGTGTGTGTGTGTGTGTGTGTGTGTGTGTGTGTGTGCGTGCGTGTGCGTGTGTGTGTGTGTGTGTTACAACATCACTTTGATCTGCATGTATGCATTTATTTCAGGCCCAGGTCCTGCTCAAAACAACCCGCTCCTGCAAATATGTTTACAAATGTGTCATCATCTGATATCATGTTCAACATGGCGATTATTCAAGTCAACACCAAGTGGTAAGTTTAGTTAGGTCCACTTTTGCTTTTTTGTTTTAATGTTAAAGTTAGCAACAAGCGTACTAGACAACCTCTATTGTGTCGAATCCATGTACATGTACTACAAACTGAGAGCAAAGATCACATATTCTTAAACTGGCCTAAATCTGTGTTTAACTGATATGAAATCCCCTCAGAAAGCAATCGCCAGTGATATCCCTGCCTACCATGGGATTTAAACCTGCTGCAGGATCTACAGACCGGGCATCTTGGACACTAAAATTCCTTTATTAAAATTATCTTTTGTTACCATAATGGTGATGTCAAAGCCGGTTGTAATAGGACAAGACCTTTTCCAGTATTGACACTAGTGAAATTCAGTCCCAAAATTCCCTCATCTAATCAGACACTTGACGCTCAATTCAAACTGTCATACCCCCACCCCCACCTTTTTGAAATAAATTTAGTACTAAACTCTGTTTGAAGTGTGAATCTGACTTGGCTAGGGCTGAAGGAACAGTGAGAATCTAAAGAATATATTTCAGGTATACATTTTCTGTTATCTGTAATTTGCTAATTGTCCAAGCACTTGTTTCACTGTTGTAACATTTGAAAGAAATGGCATTTAGTTTTGTTTTTGTTTTTACCATGACACATTACTGTATGGTCAGTCCTAAATCTGATCAGTTTCCATGTGCTGCCATGTTTCCAACCTGAATGGTAAACTTTGTCCCCATTGGCCAAAATGTTTGTGTTGTAACTGATCAACATGTGTCTAGAAATAAATGTACAAAAGGAAACGTTTGATAATGTGTGACCTTCCAAGTGATGTCCTAATCACAAGGCTGATAAATTTCAACATACAGTACCTGAACATTAAGTCTTTTGATGTTTCTCATTATAGCAGTGTGTGTGTGTGTGTGTGTGTGTGTGTGTGTGTGTGTGTGTGTGTGTGTGTGTGTGTGAAAATTAAACAGTACAAATAATACTAAAATATAAATAGATACGGTTGGTGTGCCCATTTATGCGTTTTTGTTTGCAGTACAACAGACCTAGTAGTATATGAATTAAAATATACAATGTGTACTGTCTGCCAAACATTAAAAAAAGTCTTAAATGAAATCGGACAACCTTCGCCGGTCAGGAATCTGATGTCTGACCATTCGCTGTGTCTGGTCTGACCAACTCAAAGGACAACCAAAAGCCTAATTTACAAAGATCCTCATCCACTCCCCAAGCATCCACTCTTATCAGCAGTCCCAAGCACAGACATGAATGCTTTTTAGAAACATACAACAACAGAGGGAAAACCAAAGATCATCAATACAATTTTATTGATCATCTTCAGCAAACTGGATCATTTCGCTCCAAAGGAAAAAACATTTGAAAACAAGTGCCCACATACAAACGTGGTGCGCATGGTGCCATTGACGTCAAGAGTCTGACAATGCGAAGTGGCAACATTTTCAATTTGAACCATGTTGCTGTTTTCCCCGCTCACACTGCCAAACATGTAATGCTCTTGACAGCCAATGTTGGTACAGTACAGGGACAAAAAAGATGAGAGTCTTGATTTGTATGGGATGGACTTAAATCATCTGCTCAGATTCAACGTTTTCCATTACTGTTTTGCGTTTGATTGTGCATGCTAGTTTACACCGACCTTGTCCCTGGAAAGCAAAACTGCACGTACAATTTAACACACTGGATTATGTGACAGTGATTTTGTAAAGTTTAAAAAGTACAGCAGCTGTGTAATAGTGCTTGCCGTATTTTACGCCCCGTCCCCTTTTTTCCTTTTATTCTTTCTCCTCACTACCATCCTTCCACGTGAATTTGCTTGTCGGCTCACAATCTAGATCTAGAGAGACATAACATAAACACTCACACCATGATGATCAGTGATCACATCAAATCAGTGGTAATCAGAAATTTTGTTCAGTCATCAAAGAAAAATCTCGTGTGTTTGTGTAGATCTTTCTGCTATGCGGTTGGGAGGGATCAGCATGCCGGCCTGTCAGATTCGAGGGATCTTGAACTGACTTACGTTTTAGTTGAAAAATCTTTTCGCTGAGTGAGTTTTCTGATTAAGAAAAGCTTGTAGAAAGCAGTACAGGACCTGTGAGATTTTTCAGCCAACTGTTTTTGAGACTGACAAAGAGATATAATTACATCAGTTCCTGTTATTCTGTCAGCTTTTGTCTGATCTGCCCACCTTTAGAAATCTCCGACTTTTCCCGCGGTTTTCTATTCAGGCACGCATGCGCCGACACCATGCAAATGGCTGCCAAGCAGACGAACCTCAGCTCGCAGTGTTAGAGTTGGGCATTTTCCACTCAGACAATCATGCACGGTAGCTTGTAAGGCCAAAGTGTATATTTTCATGGAGCGTTATTCAGCGTCACTTGTATCCTATCAGTATTTAAATATTGGTCCAGCCACCACAGATATATTAATGCGTTAAATTTTTTTCTACGCTAGGATCCATGACTCTCGATTTCAGGAGAGAGGAGACCATGACTAGGGAGATTCCTGCTGTGTGACACGATTGACCGTTCCTGTAAATTGCGTGTCAAAACTCCACCGGAGTTAATGTCAAGAATGTCACGATCCGGTTGGGACATGACGTGACTTTGTCTGGGCAAAGATTAATCTGACCGTAAGTGGTGAGCAAAAAGCTGATGCAGGAGAATGAAAACAGTGGGTTTTTGCTTTTGTAGTGTGTGTGTGTGTGTGTGTGTGAGTGTGTGTGTGTGTGTGTGTGTGCTCACAGCACATTTCCTCTACAAGCCACACGCCTCACAAACATCGAAGAAGAGACGCACGCGCACTGACGTAAAGTAAGTGCGTCATGTTTGATTGACGTGATGCTGTTTTTTCTTGGGGGTGTCTCGCCACTTTCTTTCCGAATTCCTCTGTTTGGAGACGTGGTGTATTTTACTTCTGCTATGTCGCCATCTTCGTGCAATCGCAGAGAAGACACGGGATACAACAGAATACAACTCCAATACTGGTGTGTGTGTGTGTGTGTGTGTGTGTGTGTGTGTGTGTGTGTGTGTTTCTTCGTTTCTTTGGGGGAGGGGTGTTTGTTTGTTTGTTTGTTTGTTTGTTTGTTTGTTTGTTTGTTTGTTTGTTTGTTTTGAGGGGAGTGTTGTTCTTTGACGAACACATATATATTGTAATAAATTGCCAAACTGTAAGAACGGTCAGTAGAGTGCGTAGTGGTAACACCTTCCTGCCTCCAACGCGAGAAGTCAAAAGGTTCGAATCGCGATCTGGATGCTCTCCTTGATCCCCGCAGTCTGGACATGACCGCCCATGTCAGCGCTGTCACCAGTACTGCCTGCTTCCTACACTTGAGGTCACCTGGGAAAGCTTCGCCCGCACGTCTGACTCAGCCTGCACCAAACATTAATCTCGGTTTCTTTGAATTAATTCTCTCAAGATTGGAGTTATTTGACAGTGTGCTATTGGGTCTCACTTCTATCCAGACCTCAGTAAATCCAGAACGCAGCTGCTGAGGTTGTCATTAGAACTACTTTCTACTTCAAAATGTCAGTCTGGGTGTAGCTTGCTCCTACATAACCTGAACCAAAAGCCGCATAACTAAGAGCTGTTCACTGGTTACCGTTGGGCCAGTGTCCGCGTAAAAGTGGCAAGCTTTACCGTGTCTGCCTGGTCCCGTTTCCAAATATCGCGGTCCGGGAAATCTCGAGAATGAGGTATTGACATACAGTGATTGACAGGTCAAGCTAACCAATCAAAGTGCGCGAACGAGACACGTGTACTCCGACAGGTAAACCCTAGGTTAGCTTGTCCGAGTATGTGTCTGATTAAGAGATCAGAAGGTAAAACAAGACGTGTGGGCTGCGTGCGGTTGCCATGGAGGATTCGTTTTAGTGAGTGGGCGTGACTACAAGCGTCTGGGCTACATGTCAAATATCAGTCGAGTGTGACTTTGGGACAGGAGGGGTGGGTGGGTGTTTGGGTGTTAAACGTCCTTTTCCATAGGACCGGAGGCTAAAGCCACCATCAATATAACAAGTGATGTGGTCAGTCTCCACCATGTCTCGCCGAGTGGCAGGCGTATCTGTGACTGTCCCCAGATTTTTCACGCTCACAGTCGCGCTCCGCGAAAAAAATTCTCAGGAGGGTTATAGCTACGCGAACCCCACCATATAGCTTGCAACCAGCTCTTACTTGTGTGCCTGAACATAATATACGTGAACCTGGCGGCATTTTCCCCTCGAAATTCTTCATCACGCTATACGCTTATTTAGCGCGAAACACGACAGTGTCAATTTTCATTCCCGAGACACTTAACTAACGCGATGCAACACGTCACCTGTCACTATTGTGACGCCGTCCATAAGTCACGGGGACTACCCCGAGTACTGAACAGCTCGAAGGCCTCTTAGTGCTGCATTGATAGCCGTGAAATTAGATTTTCAGCCGACGGCTGACCGGGAAACGTTTCTCGTGCTCTCTGGGTAAACCGGTTGACTTCTGTCGCGTTGCGTTCAAGCAGGAGAAGCGCGAGTCTTGCCATACTTCATCCAGACAGTGCAAGGTAATCCCGGATGGTCCGTGCGGACATATTCTGTCAATCGCGATCACACAGGGCCGGGGAGGGGGAGGGGGTGGCGGAGGGGAGAGGGGGGGCAGGGGGGGAGGGGGGTAAGTCAAGTTACTTTGATTCAATCATTTTGACAAAATTCAGTTCAATTCAAAGCAGTTCCATATATCTTCAATGTCCCCAGCTGAGGCAGATCTTAACTGTTAAAAGCACATGGAAAAATCGCAATTTCAAGTTACTTGAAATCGTCATATCACTAGGGGCCATCTCAAGCCACTTTAACACAATCTGCAGCGGACTCGGGCCTAGCGGGGAAGGTCCGCGCCTTGTGTAATAGTGGCTTGAAGTGGCTCCTACTGGTGTCCAATGACGTGTTCTTTTTAACAAGTCTTATCATATAGCGGGCATACATACTCACACACACATTACGCGTTCACACCTCTTTAAAGGAGAAGATCCCCCCCCCCCCCCCCCCCCCCCCCCCCCCCCCCCCGGTGCGTACCATGTCATGAGCCGTTTACAGTCGCACATTTCTTCATGTCGTGTGTGGATCTTGCCGAGATTCGCGTAAAACATTACTGCGCAGAAGCTTTGAAGGTGTTGTTCCTGGACGTTCCCCCTGACAGCATCTTTAGCTTCTTGAAAGAGTCAGATCTGTTCTATAAAATTTAGACACCTCAGTTAATGCGGACTATTCTCGACCTCTGTATGTTCGATGTACAAAGAAGTAAAACGAGTTTATTATTTAAACCAAAGAGATTTTTTATATGTATTAATCTTTGTTGCTTGCGCGGCGTTAGGCCCTAAATAACGAACTAACTTGCACCAAGAGGATCCGAAGTGCTACACACGCGGGGAGCCGGGGTGGTCGAATGGTAGAGCGTTGGACTTCTGATGCTCGGGTCGTGAGTTCGATCCCGGTTGGGGCCAAATATTTGTGCTGGCTTTTTCATCGTTGCCCCGTCTTTGATATCACCCTATGTGGTGGAAAAGGACGTTAAACCCCCAAAACACCCACCCACCCCGGTACACACGCATTGAGTTTTCACTCCGTTCGCGTGCACGGCAAACTAAAACGAACCGAGAACATTGACATGTGGCTTGCACAAAAAAGAAAATAATTTCCTCTCCTGTCTTCAGTTTGTGTTTGGTTTCAGCCGCGGGTCGTTTTTAAATGAGCATTTAAGTGAAGAACACAAGCCCCGCTCCACTGATGTAAAACACAAGAACAGGGCTTCTCATCTCAGAATGTAAAATTTAATCCCTCTTTCTGGTGTTGTGTTATGCCGATCGTAAAGCCTTATTAGAATGCTCTTACGTGGGAGTCCAAAACGAGACAACGCTCTTCTCTCTCTCTCTCTCTCTCTCTCTCTCTCTCTCTCTCTCTCTCATATCTTAGCCTGAGATGTATTGTGATATACACTGTGATACATGAATGGTGATATGTGATACGGTGTGATGATTATGATGATGTACCTAATACGTGGTATGTTGTGATATGACGTGATATGATTATGATGATGTATGGTGTATGTTGTGATATGATGTGATATAAATGAAAATGCAAGGGGGGGGTTGCTGTTGTTGTGTTTTAATTAATTTTATTGACTTCCGTCCAATGCAATAAATAATTATTGAATTGAATTGAATTGAATTAAAGAGTGTAGGAAAAGCACGCTCGGGCAAAAAGGCAGACGACACGCTGCGGGCGCCTGTGTATTGAGCGGATTGCGCCCTCTTCCGGCATTAATTTCTTGTCGGCGAGGCCTCTTATTCCCGTCCTTTGCTCTCTAGCCATGCATTATTCACGACGATAACCTATGATTTGTCTAGAGGTCACGGTCCTTCGGCCATCTCCGGACAAAACGACCGTCAGAGGGGTCATTTCGTTTTCCCGGGTTGAACGCTATGCATTGTTCTTTTCCAGAAATCAGGGCACGCCACAAACATCAGCCTACTGTTCAATGGTAAAAGAGACTAAGTGATTATTAAATGCATATAGTGGTTGTGGTCTTTAACCGAATGGCGGTAGTATGCGGGCTCTCTCTCTCTCTCTCAGTCTCTCTCATATTCTTGTAGTTTAGCAACGGCAAGTTCGAACATGAAATTTCTGCCATAACTTTTACCGTTGGAAAATAAAGATTATTGTCATTGTCATTGTCATCTCTCTCTCTCTCTCTCTCTCTCTCTCTCTCTCTCTCTCTCTCTCTCTCAAACACACACACACACACACACACACACACACACACACACACACACACACACACACACACACATGGTCGGTATATTCATGAATAACATCAACGTGTAATCGCAGAAGAGTACAGCTCATTCCTGTGAGAGGACCTGCGTCGTCTTGATCATCATTCATAGAAATTGCATTTGCATTTGACCACCCACGTCTGCCAATGTCGAAAAACAAACCCATATACAATAATACGGGGAATAGTACACTAGAGCAGTATTTCTGATCACTTTTCAAAATCGGGCATTTTTCATATCACTGATCTTCAGGGGGTTTCAGGGACGCTGAAAACTCTGCAACTGTGACAGAGTTGACGACTGTGCTTGCACGGTCGACTCTGTAAAAAAAATTGTCACACTTCGGAAAGCTTTTTCTTGGGAGCTTAGATCTTTAAGCAGTATGTACAGGGACTGTCTGTCGGCCACCAAAAGAAACCAAAGCATCCTAGAAAGCAAAACGGGTCCCATGTGAGCACTTCCACAATGGCGTCTCCTTTATCTCCAATGATGGTTCCGTGTTCACGACTTAGGACAGTGCTGGTATGGGTCAGCAGGGAATCTGTGAGTCAAAGCGCCTTTGTACGTCACAAATGGCATTGGCATAGAAATGTCGGAATTATTCGTGGAATCAGGAAAAAGTGATGGCTTTATCGTAGTTTATGTCCCACGTTAAAGTAACGATGCGAGTTGATAGCTGGAGGGAACGCGCCACCTTCGAAGTTTCGTACACGAATGAACCGTCCACGTGGGCTGTGATTTGAAAGCCTCAATGTTCGTAACACCGCTGAGGTAGAAAACTGCCGCTTTCGGATATCTAAAGCCGGCTCTACACTGGGCACTGCGGAGCGCCATAGTGCTGTCCACAGTTCTGACACAGTTGTGATTTGGGGAGTTTCCGCCGCTGTGGCGTCACCACAGCAACCTGAATGTCAAATAGCCACAACTGTGACTGTGGTTTCTACAACAGATTCTGATTGGCTGTACTACGTCACTCGGCGCGCAAACATGGCGGACAGTGCATCTTCAATCGGTTTGTCACAATCACCGAGCACAGCTGTGTTCAGGTTTGTAGTTAGTAGACACACCGAGCGCAACGACTTTGATGTGCACGTGTGTGTTCCGCGCGCTGTGCCCAGTTAAGAGCAGGCTTTAGGCTGTTTGCCAGAGTGAAGGATGTTTTATCTGGCCATTGCGATCGGTTTCGTGACTTTGCGGCTTCTACTATTAGAGAAATACGACGTTCTTTGAGCCTACGGTCCATTTTGTGACAGACTGCGACTCTCGATCAAACTGCTAAAAATAAAAATAGCAACCAATTAGCGCCCTCTAGCTGGTTCTAAACCAAATAACGTCGTTTGCTCAGTACCCGGTACACTTCTAGAACAACTTATACACCGGCCAGAGTCACCGCAATGGTCTCAGATGCTATATTGGGGCCCAAGTGACTGATTCCGATGCACTGCAGAGTCAGCACATTTGATGAAATGTTTTCCACACGTTGTTGTATGTCTGTCACGCGTAATGAGACTTTAACACAACTACAAAACGCCTCTGATCCCGAAAGGAACGAGTGGGTTCACGTTGATCCGAAACACTACTACAGAACATGCGGAGAAACATTAAATTGCACGCCATCTCGTGTCAGCACTTGGATATCCGGCCGTTTTGATGGGTAAGCCAGTCAGCACTGCAAACGCAAAAGTTGTCCAACTGTGCCAGTCAGTGAAAACGTGACTCCGACACGTAAGATATGAACCCAGCTAGTGAGGTTCGAGACAAAACAAAATTATGAAATATTGTCGGGACGGGCTGGCAGTCATTTTCACCCTTATAGCACCTTCACGAACTCAGCAGGGTTCTCTCAAATGCACTCAGACCCGAGCTTCATCTTCCGCCGTCTGTCTGCCACCGACACGCACTGAGTTCTCCCAGGAGGCCACATCCTACGCGTTTCACGTGCACTCTGCGCTGCACTGCGGCTATTTTTCACCCAGGGTCTTTTGTTTTGCAATGCAGAAAGTGCACAGTGAGGTAACGGGACACGTGGGAACGAGGAGGGCAGTTGGAGAAGCCTTTGTTGCTATTGCTGTCAAAGCCATTGCATTTTCATGTCCAAATTCCGATGTCCTTTGTTTTCGATGTTTTTGCAGCCCAGGGGAGAACTTTGTCGGCGTGCATCACGGAAGGTAACCTCGTCACATGAAGCACGAGGAACACGGTCAGAAGCATGGGCGGCAGTAACCCCAGTCACGTGGCTAAGCGGTCGAGGTCGTACCTCTAGCCAAGATTTATCGCTGGCTTGGTTCACGAGTTAGGGCGGCACATGCAAATATTCGAGAACATGCGAGGAAAAGTAAGGAAGAGCTAAATCATCGGAAAGCCATGAAAAACTGAAACAGAAAATGTGATTTTGATGGTTGTGTGTGTGCAGCTATTGAGGACCAAAGCTAGTTTTCACTACTTTCGGAATTAGTACCGGTGGGCGGACTTTTTACTGTTGGAAACGGTTCAGTAGTGTGAACTCGATTTTCCGCTATTCAGCAAAGGTAACAAACTAAAATTCCCGCCCCATACTCCCCTGCCCCGCCGGCAATATCAAAACCACATTTTTTCTTGCATGATTTCATTCATTTTAGATCTTTCAGCTTTTCCTCCCATCTTCTCGCTCGACCGCACACTGCCTCGCACATGGACAAACTGTCTGGCACTATTTGGACGGCACCCTCAGCTCCTGCTCCTCGCAGCTTCCGGGCTCCTGTAGGCTTTTCCATTTGTACTATCGACACGTAGGACTAATATATAGTACTGATGAGACTTTGAGTGAGTGTATGACTCGTATGACTCTCTGGCGTAGGACTGTTGAAATCTAGGGCTATCGATACAAAATGCGTAAAATTGTCGGACTTTCGACATGTAGGTTTATTGACCGTAAAACTATCGCCACGTAGGACTATTGACACGTGGATTTATAGAGACGCCCCCAAATGTTTTCTTACTTTAAATATCACCAGGAAGCGCTTGGGAGTTCAGCTTCAAGTGCTCTGCCCCTGCTCTCTGGAATGACCCTTTCTTATCTAGTCTGGACTTATCGCTTGGGTGGGTGGCTGGGTGTTTGGGGGTTTTACTTTCTTTTCCACATACGGGTGATATCAAAGACGGGGCAACGATGAAAAAGCCAGCACAAATATTCGGCCCCAACCGGGATACAAACTCACGACCGACTCATCGCTTGGAATCTGTTTCTCTTGACCATCCTTAGTGTTCATTTTAGTCCACACAGCAGGCTAATGGATCATTTATCGCTCGCCACACTATAAGTATTGCCAATGCTGCGTTGTGCTATTCACCAGTTCACTGCGTCCTTTTTGTCTTGTCACTGCTCATCTCTTGACCATCCCGTGTTTCCATTTTCGCCTTGGCAGCACTGCAATGAATCAGGCAGCGGGCATCAGTTTTTGTTGTTTTTTTCATTTGACCCACGCTGCATGGTCAAACAGTTCCCCTAACAAGACCGGCGGATCTTCACAGCGAGGCCGGCAGCACCACAGCAGACGCTCGATCTCCCCAAAGTGCAGCTCAGGATGCAAAGGGTTAATGGGGTATATGGATGGGGCGAAGCGGCGATGAGTTTGATAGGGACGCTGTTTACGGCCAGCTTTTGTTCCTGTCTGCTTTCATTTCGCCGTGTTTCTGTTGACTGATCGCCCCGGTACCCTTACTACGGCTTCCGCTCCGTTCCGATCCTCCCACACTACAGTACGGAGTGTCCACAGTGTACGAGGTTAAAGCGGGATCTTAACTGGGCACTGCGGAGCGCCACAGTGCTGTGCACAGTTGTGACATAGTTGTGATTTGGGGGGGGGGGGGGGGGGGTTCCGCCGCTGTGGCGTCATCACAGCAACCTGGATTTCAAATAGCCACAGCTGTGACTGTGGTTTCCACAACAGATTCTGATTGGCTGTACTACGTCACTCGGGGCGCAAACTGACATGGCGGACAGTCCATATTCAGTCGGTTTGTCACCGAGCACAGCTGTGTTCAGTTTTGTAGTTAGTAGACACACCGAGCACAACGACTGTGATGTGCACATGTGTGTTTCGCGCGCTGTGCCCAGTTTAGAGCAGGCTTAAGGCTAATATTACACGGGAGATGTTTTCTTCCCGACAAATTAATAACGAACACGACTAGAACACGAGCCTACAAAATTATAGCACAGACATATTGTAGCACGGACATAATATTGTGTGTGATGTTTTAAGCGGGCATTGTAATTTCCCATGTCTGGGACTGAAATAAAGTATCTTGTATCTTGTTTCTTGTAGTCCAGAGTGTCCACAGTGTACGAGGCTAAGGCTGATATCACACTGGAGATGTTTTCATCCGAACAAATGAACATCGAACACGACTCGAACGCGAGCCGAAAAATGAAAATAGAGCACAGACATATTGTAGTCGTATGTCATACGAGGAACACGGGAAAATGCCATCTTCGGTCGTGTTCTGTGTTTGCTCAGACTAAAACGCCTCCCGTACGACATCAGCTTAACCGGAGTAAAGCCAATGTATTCTTTTCAATGCGCATATACTTACACAAACACTGTTCAGCTACTAAATAATACACGTTCGCGGGGGGGGGGGGGGGGGTGGTCTTTTTGTGTTTCTGTTGTGTGCATTTTGTCGTTGTTGTTGTTGTTGTTTTTCGTTGTTTTTTGTTGTTTGTTTGCTTGTTTGTTTTTAATTGTTTTTTTTGGTTTGGTTTCGCTTATTTGTTTGTATGTTTTAGGGGGGGGGGTGTTGGGGGGGGGGGGGCTGGTGGTCTTGTAGTTTTCTGGTAGAGTGGTTTTGTACGCAGAATGGTCTCACCTCCAGTTTAAAATATTCGTCACACTTCCTCCCACGAAAAAAAGAGTCTCCCCATTCTCTACTCCCACCGTACCGTACACTTTGGTTACGCCAGCACACAGAGGCAATTAACTGATGGGAAAGGTGTGGGGCGCGTCCTTCCTGTGCACCGTGTACTCATAGTCTCCTTTAGCCGGTTTGCACGTGCTTTTAAGTGTGGAACCCTCGTGACCCGAATCGTCTGCATGCGATCATCTGTTGATGGGACGAAATTAGTCGGCCTAATTCTGTCGGATACTGTCAGTTTTAGGGCCCACCGTTCTCCTTCGCACGCAAAGGGATTATATTTACCTTGCCGCGCGAGGCCAAATGCGTATAAGCTGGTAAATTCTGGAGTTGCTTTCTGAGAAATATTGCGTCGATGCTGGTGAAGTCAAGTTTAAACGGGGAGCCGGGATAGCCGAATGGTAGAGCGTTGGACTCTCAATGCTCGGGTCGTGAGTTCGAATCCCGGCTGGGGCCAGATATTTGTGCTGGCCTTTTTCTCGTTGCCCCGTCTTTGGTATCACCCTTACGTGGTGGAAAAGGACGTTAAACTCCTAAACACCCACCCCACCCACCCTCAAGTTCAAACCCTTGATATTGAAGTTCGAATCCCGAAAATAGTTGTGCTGGCTTTTTCATCGTTGCCCCGTATGTGCTGGAAAAGGACGTTAAACCCCAAAACACCCACCACCCCACCTTGATGTTGAAGGCGAAGCAAAGAGTGTATTATTAGAGGAAAGCCTGTTGGATTTTTCCGTAGTTGTCGAGAGTTGGACTGAAAGAAACCTCGCGGAAAATTACTTTGAAAGTGGACAGTTTTACAATAATAATAATAACTAGAGGGGCAAAGCCTCCTTGGCTCACTTGTGAGATGGGTCAAGGTCATTCAAAAGAGTATGTTTGTAAAGCTATCACTGTCTATCCCGAAGATAGATGTCTCTTGTGTTCATAGTTCCTAAGAAAATGGTTAATGGCAACATAACAATTTTCCAAGGACAGCTTGTATCACCTTGACTTTGGGTCAAGGTCATTCAAATGAGATCTGTAAGTGAAGAGCTTATCAATGACTATCTTTATGCCACATTTGATAGCTCTAGTTTTTGCAGCTTCTGTACAAATGGTAATGTAAAATTCACAACAGACAGCTGTATTGACCTTGACCTTGAGTCAAGGTCATTCAAAAGGCTATGTCTGCATAGGTCTCATTGCTGCCTATCATTGTGCCTTGTTTGGTGCCTCTGCTATTTGTTGTTTCCAAGAAAATGCTAACAATTTGAGTGGCCTTGACCTTGACTCAAGGAAATTGAATACAAGTATGCCAGTACAGGTTTTGTCAATGTCTATCATCATGCAAAGTTTGATGCCTCTGGTGACCCTAGATTTTGAGAAAATGGCAATTGTAAATTTCCAGTGAGACAGACTTAGTGACCTTGACCTTCAGTCAAGGTCATTCAAACGGTATGTCTTGGAAGGTCTTCCTGCTGTCTATCAGCAAACCAGGTTTGATGCTTCTACCATTTATTGTTTCTGAGAAAATGCCCATGTTAAGGTTTTCGAAGCATTTCAGCAAACAGCTTGTATGGCCTTGACCTTGACTCAAAGTCACTGAATACAGGTATGTCAGTAAAGTTGTTGTCAATGGCTATCATCATGCAAAGTTTGATGTCTCTGGCTTTTCTAGATTCTGAGAAAATGCCAATGTAAAATTTCCAAACAGACAGCTTTGGTGACCTTGACCTTGGATCAAGGTCAGTCAATATGGTATGTTTTGAAAGGTCTTACAGCTGTCTATCAGCACGCCAAGTTAGGTTCCTCTGCTATTCATTGTTTCTGAGAAAATGCCAATGTTAAGGTTTTGGAAGGTTTCCGCTAAAGAGCTTTTATGGCCTTGACCTTGACTCAAAGTCACTGAATACAGGTATGTCAGTAAAGGTGTTGTCAATGTCTACCATCATGCAAAGTTTGACGTCTCTGGCTTTTCTAGATTCTGAGAAAATGCCAATGAAAACTAGCAGAGAGACAGCTTTAGTGGCCTTGACCTTGGGTCAAGGTCAATCAATATGGTATGTTTTGAAAGGTCTCATGGCTGTCTATCAGCAGGTCAAGTTTGGTGCCTCTGCTATTTGTAGATTCTGAGAAAAAGCCAATGTTAAGGTTTACTGTGGACACACAGACAGACAGACACACAGACAGACACACACACAGACAGACGACGGAGGGCTATTACATTTGTTACACAAGTGAGCCAATAATGACGGCTTATAAGGCGCCTATACATGAAATGAAACAGGCTCTAAGCGCCGTACATCATAACTGCATACACCCCTTTCATACACACAGACTCACAGGGAACATTGAAAGTTAAACAATATCTCACAACAACCAGGCTGACATGGTTGTGGTTTGCTTGCTACATTGCTCTAGTTGAATCTGCTTTTTTTTCCAGTTAGTATTCCTTATAATTTTTCCTTATGATTATGATTAACACATTTCGCACCGCGCACGAGTATTCCACGTTTTAGACTCCTTTTCGGTTTTTGCCCTGTATGCAAAAATCAGGCAAGATTTGTGGTTCCTTAATGGCTCTCACTACAGCAAACACGAGTATAATCAAAGCGCAACACTCCCACTAAGCCAAATTTAAATCCAGGCAGACTTTTTTTTTTTTTGGGGGGGGGGGGGGGGGGGGGGGTGTGAGGCCACTGGTGCACGGCTTCAAACTTACTTGGTAAGAACTGAGTTAACGATTGTGATCAAAGCTTTCAAAAATAATGTTGTTTCTCATGAATGTTAAGTAAAACAACCTTTTTTTCAACTATAGTTATAGTTATGCGTTTCTTTATTTTATAAATTCTGGAACACCCGCCTGTTTTATTTTTCCTCTGATTCTGTTTCCCGCAAATGTGGCAAACAACATTTTTTTTTTTTTTTTTTTTGCTGCCCCAACTCTTTGCTAGCTCCAGTGGTGTTCCCCCCAGGGCCATGGGTGGAACCCACGGGGGACTCGCAAGCTGGAACACTTTTTTTTTTGTTGTTGGTTTTTTGTTGTTGTTGTTGTTGTTTTTTTTGTTGTTGTTTTTTTTTTGTTATGCATGATGATGGAGATGAAGATGATAGCAAGATGACGCCATGAAGGTCCATGTGGTTTGGGACTGCGGGACAGGGCCGCATTCCACGCTTCCTGTCATAAATATCCCGGCATTAACCAGGCCTGGGAACTACGGCACCTGCGGTGCCGGCCGTGTAATCATCCACATCATAAGACGTGTCATACCAAGGGAAGCACCCCCAAAGTCGCACCCGTAAAGTGGGTGAAGCTCGGCTGTGTGGCAACAGCCTCCCCATTGGGCCCATAGCACACCCGCTCTGGGTAGGAGCCGACCTAGGTAGGAATAATCCCGCTTGCCTCGGCTGGGATTCGAACCCGGGTCTCCCGGCCCATGATCCGAAGTGCTAACCACTACACTACGGGGGCCGGTGGCAAACAACAAAATACTGAACGTTCCCCGTACCAACTAAAAACAAGCACAAGGCACACCTCCCAGGGCGCACACACGTGAATGCCCAGAACTCTCCTGTGACAATCCAACCCAAAGTCCCTAGTGACAAGGCAACCCAAGGAAATATTAACACCGCACGTGCAACCAACCAACGTCTTACGTCACCTGGAAAAAGGGCCTAAGCGTCATAGATTTCAAAGGCGATTTGTCTCTTTTTTTTCTAGATAACGCTACTAATTATGTCCATACGCAAGAACACTGCCATGCCGATTCCCCACCACAAAACCAATACCCGTAGTTTTGCCGAAACACAAGCGTTCCCCGGCGAATCGGCTGGTTCTCTGGATCTGGCTAGTCACGGAAGGAACAATGAAGGCAAATTCGCGAGGTTTCCGTAAATAGCCCGCCGGCCGGTCGCCCGGGGACCCCGGCTGATGGCAGGCGATGGAAAAGTTCAGTGTCCGATACGTGATGAGCGTGTATGGCGTGGAGGGGAACGATCACAATGACACTAAATGCTGGGTGGAAAGAGAAGGGGCGAAAGAGCTTCACGTGTTGGGTGACTGAGGTTACGTCACGAAGCATGACGTCAGTGGTGAGGTAGTATCGGGAATGTGTCTGTTAGAGGGGGCTGAAAGGGTGGAGGGAAGGCGGGTGGGAGGGGGCATTATGTGAATCGTCAGGCCGTCCTTTGATGAGACGAAAAAGAAAGTTAAGAACAATATTAACACCCAGAGCAAAGTGATCTTCCGTATACACCAATTCAGTTGACGTTTTTCTCGGCTCTTTTTGCCGGAAATGCTCACGGCAATGGAAAGTATCTTCAAACCATTTTATCGACGCATTCTCGCTCCAGCACCCATGCCGTCACGCGAAACATCGGATTTGGAGTGTCCTGGTCCTAGAATAGAAGTGAAAGTCACCACGAGTCTTTGGCTTTTAGTGTTCTGCACTGCAAGTAGCCCCCAGAATATGTCCATTTAAAACAGCATCAGCAACAAAAACAACAACAAAACACACACACACACACACACACACACACACACACACACACACACACAATGTAATTTTGCTATTTTACAGGTCAGAGTTTTCGCAAACTTACACACAAAAAGTCCAGTTCAGCAGCCAGCCCTTTAATGCCCTTATTTCTCAGGTCCTTAAAGCGACGAGCATCAATTCTTTTTCAATGATCAATATACAGATGGTTCATGAATTCAGCGAACTTGACATGCACGTGTTTGCCTTCAGAATCAATGTAACGACGAGAAATTTATTGATGCCCACGGAGGTAATTTGGTTTCCAGGAAACCGCGGAGATGAAATGAATGCTGAAGCGAAAGAAGTTACGAACTCACATTGGCGTGCACTGAAGATGCAAGGCGCGGGAGGAATTTAATTCGCTGATTAGGTCGGAAGGGCAAACTGATGCAACATGCAGAAATGGATTTTGTTGGGTTTTTCTTTTTTGTAGTTTGATTCTTTCTTTTATTTTTTTGTCCCTGCTGAGCCTATCTTGTAGTTTTTGTAGGGCAAAGGACACAATTACACAGCGCCTCAAAATGCCTATGTATTCCCTATTAGCCTCAGGCATCATAGTCACCTCCTAAAAAATTAATGCTTCAATCTGGAAACAATTACTACCATAAACAGACCATTCAAAGGCACGCACCTGACAGGGGTTTTAAAAAATTTGGATGTCTCCTATCCGCTCAGGCCTCACTGGTGTAATGCACGTCTACTTTCTCTTTAGGCCAGAGAGGCAGTTCACATAAATCCTCCTGCCTCACTGGTGTCTCACCTCTGTGCAAAAAGTTCCATCTTCACTGGCAGCTTGCCTCTTTTTGTGACCGCCTGCCATGCGCCTTGACCTACATAACATAAAAATCACGAAAATCACGCTTTTGCATGACAACAAAAATCACTACAGACTAGCACACTTGCCAAACAGGGTACCTCATATAAACACCAAACATGATCTCACGGTCAATTTGTCTCCTTACGCCTGCTGAGCCCTTCTTGTAATTTGTGTAGGGGCATCAAGGAAGACGGCAACACTAATTTCTGCGAATCGACACCAAGCCGGGAATCGAACTCATTATCGGGAGCCTGGCTTAAATTTGTGTTTCAACGCTCTGCAAGCTCGAGTGACCCGACAGGGGATGGTTCCCCCCCCCCCTCCCAACCAAGTTCATGCAAGCACCCTCCACACACAGCTTATTACTGAGTTGATAGATCTGACAAACAAAATGCATTATTTCCTGAGAACTGTTCGATCTACTGTTAAGGTCAGTTCTTCTGCTCACTGACACTGACATGTGTATTGACGCTGACTTCAAATGGTACTGTCTTGGTCTTTGGTTTTGGGTTTGTTGTTGCTCTTCTTGTTCTTGTCTGTGTCTGTGTGTCTGTGTCTGCACAGCGTCTGTATGTGTCTGTATCTGTGTGTATGTTCGTGTGTCTGGACAGGATCTGTGTGTGTGTGTGTGTGTGTGTGTGTGTGTGTGTGTGTGTGTGTGTGTGTGTGTGTCTGTCTGTCTGTCTGTCTGTCTGTGTCTATCTCTGTGTCTCTGTGAGTGTCTGTCGGTGTCTGTGTTTGTCTGTGTCTGTGTGTGTCTAACTGTCTGTGTCTCTGCACTGTGTGTGTGTGTGTGTGTGTGTGTGTGTGTGTGTGTGTGTGTGTGTGTGTGTGTGTGTTACATCATTGCCACAGTTCCAAAATTAATTGTTTAAATTATTCAGAGCGCAGTATCATTTTCTGTGCTGTGCTTGGTCTCTGTAATGGAAACAAAACCTTCTCTAGGGCGTGATATTGTACATTATCTCATCTACCATTTCTTGCAGCTCTCCGTGATGGCGGCTTTTGAGAATTCATTTGGTGGCGGGGGTGAAGGGAGAGAAGAACGGTGACGGGAGGGGGATGGGGGTGGAGAGGGGGGCGGGGGGGGGGGTGTGCATGGCTCCTGGATCGAAATAGAAAGTAACAGGGAAGTGTTAATGACCATGCAAGACCTCACCCAGACAGCCGCGAGCAAAAACAAGGTCCGTATTTGCAAAAACTAGCTAGTTGCTAGCTCACCCACTTCTGCAGACCTACCGCTGTGTACATCTCCCCTCACGCAATCGACAAAGCAAACTGTACTTTGGAGGATTTAAACAATACCCCCTGTACCTCGCTTCGACATGCAATGCAACCTGAAAATGTCCGAAACTCGCCCGACTCCCTGCACAGAAAATCAATAAAACTTTCTTTTTTTAAATCATCAAAACAAAAAAATACTCCGGCGATTTTGGTAATTAGACAATCCACTTTACGACTCTCCCCCGCGCCAAATAAAAGCGACTTCGAGGCAAAACAAACGAAAAAGAATATAAATAAACAATCCCAAAAAAACAGAAATGTCTCTTCAAAAATCCTTAAGAGAAACCCTAACAAAATACGTCTACTTTTTGCGGTAATTAGACAGTCCAATTTTAGACGCTCTCCCCTCCGGGCGCTCCAACGTGACATTGAAACAACAAGCCCCCGTCCTTCGAAACTAAGCATAATTAAGGTCTCTTGGTGGCTGTTCTGCCGATGAAACAGGAGGGCAGTTGCAAAGAGACCAGTGCATAATGCATGGGGGTTGTTGTTTAATCGGCACTGTGTGGACCTGCGGAGCGACGAAGCGAAACGCGCGGGCGATTGCTCTTGTTGTCTTCCATCATCGGCTGATCACAAAATGGAGGGAAGTGTGTGATCGCTTGAGTGGGGCTTACAAAGTGAGGTTGTTGGTGCGTTAGGTGCGTTAGTACTGAGGAATGAAGAGGGGAGAGACGCCGATGACAATGACGATAAGAGTGACAATCCTTAATTTTTAACGATGGAAGATTTTGACTACAAGGCCAGTTCACAATCTTGCCGTTGGTAGAGAGAGAGAGAGGGGGGGGGGCTAAAGAGAGAGAGAGAGAGAGAGAGAACGTACGTGTGCGCTCGAGGTGTGTGTGTGTGGGGGGGGGGGGGGGGGGGGCTAGAGAGAGAGAGAGAACGTACGTGTGCGCTCGAGGCGTGTGTGTGTGTGTGTGTGTGTGTGTGTGTGTGTGTGTGTGTGTGTGTGTGTGTGTGTGTGTGTGTGTGTGTGTGGATGGGTAGGTGGTGGATTAGGTTTTCAATTGCTGTTGTAGTTGTGAAAAGGTAAGTTTCAAACCTAAACAAAACGATTGCATCGACCGTTGTAAATTGGACGATCTCTCTCTCTCTCTCTCTCTCTCTCTCTCTCTCTCTCTCTCTCTCTCTCTCTCTCTCTCAGTCTCTCTCTCTCTCTTCAAAATAATAAAACATATTATGATGTTCAGCGCCCGGAATTTCCCCTTTTTTTTTTTTCATTCCACTCCCGTCCCTAATGTAACATCATGTCTAATTCATATTTCCGAAATGTGCGCTCCCTCGGGATGTTGAAAGCAGTGGGGAGTGCATGCATTGCCTTCTAACACGCTGACCGAAGTGTTTTGTCTGCAGAAGCAAGAGCTTTAGGGCGGATAAAGAGTAAACCTCGTCTGAAAATCCCCATCCCCGTACCGGGGGCCGTAACGTTAACCTAGTGTTAACGTTACGGCCCCCGGTACGGGGATGGGAAATCCCTTGCTGCAAAATCAGAAACCGGACGCTTTGAACGGTTTAACCAATCAAAGGGGGGTATTCTGGACTGCATGGTTTCAGTTTTCAGCCAGGCGCCCTCATCTGACACTAATTCAAAAATTGAAGGCGTTCACAATACCAATCAGAGAAGAATTAGGGAGTGAGGTATTCTGGCCCAATTTGACTTTGTCTGCAAAGGCGTGTGCTGTGTAAGGTCATCGTAAGGTGTTAATTTCTTTATTCAAACCAGGCGCGGATTTGTCTGAAAATTCACACCGCACTCACCAGAACTGCAACCCTCATTAAGAGAAAGGGGTTAAACTTGAGGACTTGGAACATTTCGCACTACGTAAACTAGCTTTTGCTTGAAAATGTGCCAAGGTCGCAGATGTGTGTTGAAAGTGCAGACAGACATCACAAACACACAAGTTCAAGCAGAGAGCAGATGGATATCCTGTAAAATATCCTGTATACACCGGGTTTGGTGGACAGAGGATCGAGTCTGTGATGGTGTGTTAATGTGATGAATTTGTATTTGGTGTATTTTAATAGCTATTTTAAATGGTGTACATTATTATTTATTAATATTGAGGAGTAAATACCTGAATAAAATCTTTATCTGGTTTACCAATATTATCAGTCTATGTGTTTTCATTTTATGTTGCATGTATTGTCTGGTTGTCCGTTTTATGTCCACTATATCCGAATTTCCGAATAAAGATTTCTTTGAGTTTGTTATTTCTAAGTGAACAAAACACTTTCTTTCTTTCTTTCTTTCTTTCTTTCCATTTCAGATCTACAACTGCCCTGAGTTAGTTAGTTAGTTAGTTAGTTAGTTAGTTAGTTAGTTAGTTAGTTAGTTAGTTAGTTAGTTAGTTAGTTAGTTAGTTAGTTAGTTAGTTAGTTAGGGCTTAACGCCGCGCAAGCACTGCCCTGAGTACAATCCTCGACCTTCCTGTCACAGCTTACAGAGCACTTACTGGAAATCTATACTGAAAATAAGTTCTTTGTTTGATTGGTTTTTTAGTCTTTGTCTGTCAAAGGTTAAGGGTGGATGGGTGTTTGGGGGGTTTAACGTCCTTTTCCACCACATACGGGGGATATCAAAGACGGGGCAACGACGAAAAAGCCAGCACAAATACTTGGCCCCAGCCGGGATACGAACTCACGACCCGAGCATTAGAAGTCCAATACTCTACCATTCGGCCACCCCGGCTCCCCTGTCAAAGGTTAAGACGTGGTCTCAGCATTACACCGACCCTTCCATCTTCCCTATTACTTCCACTTGAGGTTCCCACATGTAAGGTATCCCAAGACTAACGACGACAGAAGAAGAAAGACAAAACGTAGAAACAACTTCCGTACAAGCTTTGCAGTTAGTTCTAATTCCGTATCAGACTGGGAAAGTGTCCCTATCGGCCCCATGATCCGGCCGCAGAGTGTCTTCTCCTTCGTCGCTAAATCTCTGTCTCTAAATGCCCGAGTGTCTCTTGCTCTGGTTTCTGGACGTCTTGTCTGTCGTAGACGAGCTGTCACATTTACCTTGGGGCAATCTCTCTCTCTCTCTCTCTCTCTCTCTCTCTCTCCTCCCCTACCCTCCTTGTAAAATAAAGTGTCATTCTCTCTCTCTCTCTCTCTCTCTCTCTCTCTCTCTCTCTCTCTCTCTCTCTGTTTATTAGTGTAGCAAGGACAGATAGTAAGAGAGACCTGTGCGTCTATTATCTCATCCTTGAAAAAATAAAGTTTCAGTCAGTCAGTCAGTCAGTCAGTTCTCTCTGTCTCTGTCTCTCTGTCTCTCTGTCTCTCTCTCTCTCTCTCTCTCTCTCTCTCTCTCTTCCCCCCCCCCCATATCCCCCTCCCCACACCTTGAGAAATAAAGTGTCATTGTTTCTCTCTCTCTCTCTCTCTCTCTCTCTCTCTCTCTCTCTCTCTCTCTCTCTCTCTCTTTAATGTAGAATAGCAGGACAGCATGTAAGATAGGCAGCAATGCCTAAATGCTCTATCCTGAATAAAAAACGTTTCATCATCAGTGTATTGTAATGTGTCATTACATACTATTCTGTGTATACTGTGTGTGGTAAATCTTGTTCTCTTTGAAGCTGCGGGGCGGTTTTTTAACGATATGTATTCAGTGTTTGCGTGTGAGTGGGTGGGAACAGGGTTAGAGAGACAGAACGGGAGACAAAAGAAAGAAAGCGTGGTGCACGGAGCAGCCTAGCAAAGACACCATTTAAGAAAGACCTTGGCACCTTATTCCTTATTTCATTTCACTTCTCTTCTTTTGTGCCCTTTTTTTTACCCACTTTTGTCACACGTTCGTCTCAGCTGCTACTGCTCGCCTGTCAAATCAGGGCATCACCCATTCTCTGTCGTGCCGGATCACTTTGCGTGGGTTGAGGACAGGAAGAAAGTCAATATCGCGAAGTCATTCAAACGTACATCCTCATCCTTCGCGTTGCACGTGTAACGCGACTTGAGATCTTGTTGACGTCAAATAACAAAGACGCCGCGCGCCTACTGAGGGGGACTCTGGCACTGGGCCACTAGGTCGAACTCTCCTGTCTGGATCTCTCACGAGAAATGATCGAATTTCGCGTCGGAAAAGCGCATTCTCCGCTATAGAGCCACTTACTACACTGTCCCGCCCCACAAACTGGCTCTGCGGACACTTGACCCGAATCAGGCGGGTGAATAAGTATGATGATTTGATAACGGCGCACGGCGCCACCCTGACTGAGTGCTCACGGCGATTAGGGAGAAGGGAGAGGGGTAACGCTCTCTCAATGCTAAGGTCGCCCATTTTGGGCCGTAACGTTCACAACGCTTGGCTACAGTGGTCCAGTTTATGGGATCGCTAACTTTCTTTCTTTTTTTTAATTTCAATCATGCGATCATAAAGTGAGGACTGAAAACAGCGCTTCGCGTAGCAGATTTAAAAGGGTTTCTGCCAGTCGAAGGGAAGCAACCACCCGTTAGAGAGAATATAAAAAAGTGCAGGCGATTAATGGAGCAATGCGCTGAAGAGATGAGTCCTCATGAGCATTCTCTCACCCCCGTGGTGATGCACACGGCAGTCAGACCACTCCTTTGTTCTGCTCGAGTGCGTGGAGCGGATCAGAGAGCAGCACTGAGTACAACTGTTTCGCCGTAACACGAACAAAACGCCTGATCAATATCTAGCGGGCAAACTTTGCTTGGGTGTCCGTGTGCTAGGTGACCTCTCAACCACGACGGGATTCCCACATCAGTCAGATCACTCCTTGCCTCTGTCCAAGAAACCGCACTAGAACGCAGCAATTAGACTGGTTCCGCCGGTTTACCAGCAAAACGCCTCTAGCTTAAGGCTTTTGCACACTGGCGTGGCGAGGACTAAATAGGACCGTGTTCTATCCACTGGCGTGGCGACGGCGCCCCTGGGCAGTGCCCCTGGTGAGCCGATTTAATTGGATGGGAGTGCATTTTACCGCTGGTTAAAGAGCAAAATCGTCACGTCTGGCAGCACTTTTAGCAGGCAGACCTCACAGGGGAAAAGAGAGTGTGTGTGTGTTTGGGGAGGGGGGGGGGGTCCTGTGCCGGAATAGGGTAGAACGTCCGCAGAGGCAGTGTTCGCAGCGAGAGAGAAGTATCTGGCTGTAGCAGCGCAAGAATGAAGTTAGCGTATCTCCTAGGAGTTGCACGCTGCCGTTTTAAGACTGTGCTCAGACAGGAAAATCCTACTACGTGGCGTATCTCGTAAGCATCTTGCTTTTTGTCATACGTGAAGCCCCGCTTCTTGTTTGTGCTGCCAGACCTACTCGTACTACAGCTGATGATCGAGCTGTCTGCTGAAGTGAAGAAGTGGGCTACGTGTTGTCTGTCTCGGGGTGAAGAGTCCATTCCTTTCAGCGCCCGGTGCCGTTAGCACAGCGAGAAGCAAGGGATGACAGTTGGAACAGAATCGTGCCACGCTGTTATATACAGGCTCCTTGGGGTGATAGGCACTGGTGGGGTTGGTGCGTGTCTTAACGTTTAACATCTTGACGGTGTCATGTCGGTGCCGAGGGCGTTTGTTTGTTTGTTTGTTTGTTTGTTTGTTTGTTTGTTTGTTTGTTTGTTTGTTTGTTTGTTTGTTTGTTTGTTTGTTTGTTTGTTTGTTTGCACTGATGCTCAGTCACATGTGCTATCCAAACCGCCAATGTTGCTGTTGCTGTTGATGTGTTTTGTTTTATTTTTTCCGAAACCTAGTTCATGAACTCCAAGATGGTGTTTGAGTTCTGCTGGGCTCCATTGAGTCAATTCCTACCAGGTCAGTTTGGGGCTGTGTGCACCAGTAGCCTCATAAAAATAAAACATCAATCACGTCGGTATGGATTTAAATTTGGCTTAGTTCGAGTGTTTCACTTTGATTATACTCGTGTTTGCTGCAGTAAGAGCCGTTGAGGAACCGTTAATCTAGTCAGAATTTGGCATACAGGGCCGAAACCAAAAAGGGGTAAAACAAAAAAACAAAAAAAAACGTGGGATACTTTGGGTTTTCTTTTTTTTTTTTTTTTGGTTGGGGTTGTTTGTTTGTTTGTTTGTTTGTTTGTTTGTTTCTGGTTGTTGTTTGTTGTTGTTGTTTGTTTTGGGTTTTTTTTGGGGGGGGTGGTTTTGTTTTGGTGTTTGTTTGTTTGTTTTTTTTTGGGGGGGTGTGGCTTTTTTGTGGGGATTACATCATCACATCATTGGTTGCCCCAGCAGATATAAAATTTCTACTTGACTGAGGTCAGGTCAAGTAAAATGTATGTGTCCTCGCCGTGGTTTAACCACAAAAGTACTGAAATGCATAAATATTTTATTCTGTACACTTGCCCAAAAAGATCTAATACTTATATATATGGCTGAGGCAGGAGAAGGTGAAGCATCTCTGCACTGGTCTACAACACATAATCCTGAAATACATACTCGGCGCTTGTTCAAGTACATCTAATATTTATGTCTACTTAGGTCTACTTGACTGAGGTCAATTGAAGTTGATGTCCTCGACCTGGGTTAATTGTCTGTTACCTTACAGTGCTTGATACAGATGTCTGCTTCGGGTGAGGACGATGACCCTGCCTGACATCTGCCGCACGAGTTCACAACCTTAACCTAACACGATCTGCTATACTGTACGCTTGCTGATCAATGTAATCCTTAATTCTCACGTGGCGTACTGACACCGTTGACTATGCGCATGACCGGTTTTGAGTAGGTAACCAGCAGATATTTAAATGACTAACTGAAGGGTCACATACTAATTAATAGACACATTAGAGTTCGATACGAGCTACTTACACAGACAAAAAAAGTATACTTTTAAGCGCGCTGTTTCCATGTCGACTAAGCCAGCTTATGCTTTAGAACAATGTCGCTTATGTGTGAGTCTGTCCGCTCGAAATACTCTATCTTGAGGATTAGTAGAGTTCTGAATGCGATACGTACAATGTTGTTTACACTTTGAGCGAACGGTCCGTCATTAAGATTGTACGACCGGGCGGTTGGTGTTGCTACAGCACTCTCGCTCAGTGTGTTAGCCGCGTCATTGAGTGCGCTTCTGGTTGCTCGGTGCCAGCAATTGAGATGCGGTCACTGTGCAGGTGTCTAACTGATGTGATGCTAGACACAACGAAAACAGTTCAGAAAGACCTGTGAGTATAAGAATTATTGAGACTGGGAGTTTAGGACACATAAACAAATAATTATGCCATTCAGACACGTGTAAAATTACAGTCCAGAGAAGATCCGAAACGAAGAGCTGTGGGAGCGAGCGGGACAGGGACCAGTGGCCAGGGCTGGATTGGACACACGCTCAGGAAGCCAGCGTCTAGCACCACACGCCAAGCCCTGACATGGGAACCTGCAAGGGAAGAGGAAGAGAGGCCGGCCTCGCAACAGCTGGGGGCGGGACACTGAGGCAGAACCAAACAAGCAGGGGTGGGGTGGGTGGGTGTTTGGGGGTTTAACGTCCTTTTCCACCACATACGGGTGATATCAAAGACGGGGAAACGATGAAAAAGCCAGCACAAATATTTGGCCCCAACCGGGATACGAACTCACGACCCGAGCATTAGAAGTCCAACGCTCTACCATTCGGCCACCCCGGCTCCCAAACAAGCAAGGGACCAACTGGGCTGGAGTGGCAAGAGCAGCCCAGAACCGAGTGCGATGGCGAAGGGTCGTCGATGACCTATGCTTTACTTGGAGTCTTGGGCCTAAGTAAGTACGCTGAAAAAAAAATGTTACGATGAAGACATTTGCAAAATTACGGCCTTCTGCAGCCCGCCCTTGCCTAGTCCGATTCATCTGATTCAGGCAGCCTGAGTCAGATTCCTACATTCACAAAGACTGTTTGGAACATTGCGGGGCGGCGGGGGTTTTGACTGTGTGTCAGTTGGGTGGCAACATGGGTTGGAATCAACGATGTGACAACAATAAGACCCAACCGTGACACTGCAACCGTTAAAAATCCCGAACGAAGTTGCTGTACGTTTTGTTTTGTTTTGTTTTGTTTTGTTTTGTTTTGTTTTGTTTTGTTTTGTTTTGTTTTGTTTTGTTTGGTTTGGTTTGGTTTGGTTTGGTTTGGTTTGGTTTGGTCGTTGTTGTTTTTTGTCGCCCGACAGGTCCGCTAAAACTGAAATTATAGGTGTGGGAAATCCGACACAACGAAAGGGGACTGTACTGTTTACTGATGGCGGCTGGTACAAATTTTCACCTCAAGATCACCGTGAATCAACGCTTGAAGCTCTCCTGTACCCGCGCCACGGACATAAGGTTCCCAGCCGTGTTTTCCCAATAGCGTGTTACCAACTCTAGTCTATACATTAGAGTTTGTAGTATACGCACTAGTCCTTGCCAAGATTTGAGCCAAAATGCATGTCTTCAAATCAGTCATAGTATCGGGGACCCAAGCCTTCTGAGGCATTATATTCCTGTCACGTGACACGGAATTTGCGTACAAAGGAAACAAAGAGATCTGAGATGCCAGATGGTCTTTGAGGAGTTTACTCACGCAGTAAAAGTGTTTTTTAAGCCTTCTCGTTCTGACAAATGCGGGTGAATGGGTGGGTGGGTGTTTTGGGGGGTTTAACGTCCTTTTTCACCACGTAAGGGTAATATCAAAGACGGGGCAACGACGAAAAAGCCACCACAAAGATTTGGCCCCAACCGCATTGCCCATTCCTGGGTGGGCCCCCTCATGAGACTTGTATTTTTTTATCATTTGGGGAAAATGTAAATGTGATTCCGTGCTCACTGCATGTCAGTGACAGAGAACACCCAGACAGGTAACTGAGCGCCGCGTGGTCAGCTGTGCACAGCACTTCTGTAAGTGGATTTTAGCATTAATAGTTGTGTCAAAAACTAATAGAGGATGAAGAAGCGAACAATAGCTTACTGATACCAGACCCTAAACCAATAGCAAACATCCATTAGTTATGCTCAGTATCACGTCTGTTATTACAGTCGTTGTGTGTGTGTGTGTGTGTGTGTGTGTGTGTGTGTGTGTGTGTGTGTGTGTGTGTGTGTGTGTGTGTGTGTGTGTGTGTGTGTGAGAGAGAGAGAGAGAGTTTGTGCATTTGCGAGCGTGTGCGTGCGTGCGTGCGTGCGTGCGTGTGTGTGTGTGTGCGTGTGTGTGTGTGTGTGTGTGTGTGTGTGTGTGTGTGTGTGTGTGTGTGTGTGTGTGTGTGAGAGAGAGAGAGAGAGAGAGAGTTTGTGCATTTGCGAGCGTGTGTGTGTGTGTGTGTGTGTGTGTGTGTGTGTGTGTGTGTGTGTGTGTGTGTGTGTGTCCGCGCTCACACACATTCGTGCAATTCGTGTATCCTATACACCCGTCCCTGCAGAATTACGTCAAAGACCGTAGATATTAATCTACGGTCTTTGATTACGTGCTCTCATATTTTACACGACATTTCTTTTGAACGAATATCGACCACGAAGCGACCAGTCGCTAGCCTGAAAGCAGGACTCTCTCTCTCTCTCTCTCTCTCTCTCCACACTGTGTCCACAACACACCGAGCAGGGAAACATGAAGTAGGAGTCAACAGTCGCTGTCAGTGTGTGCCCGTGTCCCTTCAAACGGAGCGCACGTGCTCACGCAGAATGATGACGTACTTTTGTAAAGACGCTTTGTTTGTCATGTGCGTGACGACAGCGAATGTAATATCCATAACTGTGGGGAAATTGTCACTGTTGCATACTTTGGGCAAACTGGGCGAGAATCACGACAGCATCGAAAAATCGACGTCGTTGTTGTTGTTGTTGTTGTTGTTGTTGTTGTTGTTGTTTGTTTGTTTGTTTGTTTTAGTATTTTATTTGTTCGTTTTTATTGTTTTGTTTTTGGTTTTTTGTTTGTTTGGTTAGTTTGATTTGTGTTTTTTGTGGGTTTTTTTTTTTTGGGGGGGGGGTTGTGGTTTGGGGGGGGGGGGGGGTTGTTGTTTTTGAGAGAGAGAGAGAGCGAGCGAGAGAGAGAGAGAGAGAACTACCATTATGCAAGTTTGCTTCAGCAATTTACGTTTCGGAATTTAGAACTACACGCATTTTTTTTTTTTTTTAATTTTCGTGTGCTGAAAGGTTCCAAAGCAGAGGCGGCGGAAGCCGGAGTACCCGCAGAGAACCCCCGCCGATCGGCCTGAGCTGTACGACACTGAACATTTCAGCCATAGCAGTTCTGATCCCACGCCATCGTCAGTTTTAGCTCTGCTGCCGAGAAGGGAGTGCTGACTGCTGACTGCTGAGCTGCGGGTACCGCCGGTTGTTTGCCATTTCGTCTCCGGATTAAATTTTGTCGTTGGGAGTTCTATTCATGCTGCGAGACAAAAGGCTGAAAAAGGAATCAATCGATTATGCGTGTGGACTGGACGTTTGAAAGCTTTTCAATACACAAGAGATTGTGTGGCTGTAACAGCTTGAGGGGCCACGAGAGAGAGAGACTGAGAGAGAGACTGAGAGAAGGTGGGTGGGTAAGTGGGTGTTTGGGAGTGTAACCTCCTTTTCCACTACGCATGGGCGACATCAAAGACTGGGCAACGAGAAAAAGGCAGGCACAAATATTTGGCCCTAGACGAGAGAGAGAGAGAGACAGTCAGACAGACAGACAGACAGACAGACAGATTATCACAGCCACATTCTCATATTAGTCAAACATTTTGCGTTCTTCGGGCACTTTAAACATTGCCATAAACAACATAATTATATTAACAACATAAACACAACGACATAAGCATACGCCATTTAACTTCAAACGATCGTCTACGCAGAACAAACAGCCTTTGCATCTGCTTTGGAAATGTTCAGCCCACAACATTAAAAAATAAATGATATTCTTTAATTCGGAAGCTTACATTGCTGAGCTGGCCCTTCGCACGCCGTGCTTGTAATGTGTTCATGTCTAGCGTGTGAGAGAACGCGCGTGATTCATGTGAGCGTGCGTGTTGGGTTTAGCTCGTGGCGCTTTGAGCCAAATAGCTGGGATAAAGAGCCTATACTAATGCGATTATTGGTCACATTATTATTATTATTATCATCATCATCATCATCATCATCATTATTATTATTATTATTATTATTATTATCTTCTCAACGCGTCCTTTAATTGCAGGGGGGAGCCGGGATAACCGAATGGTAGAGCGTTGGACTTTC
Source organism: Batillaria attramentaria (assembly GCA_018292915.2). Taxonomy (NCBI): domain Eukaryota; kingdom Metazoa; phylum Mollusca; class Gastropoda; family Batillariidae; genus Batillaria; species Batillaria attramentaria. The sequence goes on along the minus strand of JACVVK020000006.1, from coordinate 2,971,141 downwards.
GATACTCGAGTCGTGAGTTCGAATCCCGGCTGGGGCCAAATATTTGTGTTGGCCCTTTTCTCGATGTCCCGTCTTTGATATCACCCGTGCGTGGTAGACAATGACGTTAAACCCTCAAGCACCCATCCACCCTTTAATTGCGAGATGAACGATACCGCTGCGCGACCGAGGCCAACCAGCCGTCTGCCCTATTGTCGTTGTGTACGTATATGCACGGACGGGGTCAATTGTGGGTTTTTTTGTTTTGTTTTGTTTTGTTTTGTTTTTCTGAACTGGTAAACAGGAAATCCAGGTTCGTGTCAACCGACAAATCTGGTGAACTCCAAAAAAAAAAAAGTATAGCTTAGACGCTTTCCATCAAGCGCCATTATTCCTCTTGATATTGAGACCATCCGGTCAGTTCTGAAATATTCAGCGTCGATAAACAGCACACGGGATCAACAAAGTGCTTTTTTCCCCCAGGAAGCGCTACGTGAATGATGAAGCTTTTAGCGCTGTTGCACAGTTCCTCGGTTCAAGAAAGTGTTGGTTGGTTTTTTGTTTGTTTTTTTCCCCCACAGAATTTATGATGAAATTGCCAAGTGTGAGAAGAAAGCCAAGTCTGAGAAGAAAGCCAAGTCTGAGAAGAAAAAAAAATGACAACTTTGCTAGAACTGGTTTGCACCGTCTGTACATGTGCAACTGGATTTTGCAAGGGTCTGTTCTATCCTACGGCACGCTCTCTCTCTCTCTCTCTCTCTCTCTCTCTCTCTCTCTCTCTCTCTCTCCACTTCTTAGCTAATTATGTCTGTTGTTTATGCTAATACTGATGGACGTGCGCATGTGCCACTGTGATTATGTGCGAACCTTGCCGTGTGTATGTATGTTCAAACCAACCAACCTTTGCTCTCTCTCTCTCTCTCTCTCTCTCTCTCTCTCTCTCTCTCTCTCTCTCTCTCTCTCTCAAATAGCAACGGCAGGTATGAATATTGACTGTTTTACATTAACTACCTCTCTCTCTCTCTCTCTCTCTCTCTCTCTCTCTCTCTTAGTTTTTGTCCTGTCCAGTTTTTCTCGTGGCAAAGAGGGGTTGTGCATTGACCTTTTTGTCGTTGTTAATTAAACCGGATTTACTACGATGGCGGACAAATTGTAAACAAAAAGAGATTCAGCTGTAAAAAATACACAAAAACCACAAAAGGAAATACAACAAGAACCTTTTTTTAGGAAAACATCCTTCAGATCGAAGTTCAGTTTGCTCAAGTAGCTGATGCGTAATTTAAACTTTTTTTTTCTCAAAAACACCCAGATGAATCAAAAATATCAACAGCGAAACAACGACCGAGACGCAAATGGAAAAGAAGTAAACAAGAACTTCTCTTTTTCTCTTTAATCAAAATAACAAGTCATTTTGCTCAAGCACAGGCCTGCAGTCATTTTTTTTTTTTCAATCTCAAAACGAAAGACTTAACTACCAAACACAAAAACCCTCTGTTTCACTGATGTTTTTATGTTGGTCAGATTGGAATGTCATTTGCTCTGGCACGTGAGAGCATTCTGAATTCAGTTTAACTCGGTTTTAAAATTGCTTCAGATACATTACCAGCAAGCCTACAGAGACTAGTTAAACACGTAGACTTTCACCCCCATACAGTCTTTCATAGCAGGTTATTTTGCTCTAGCTATTGAGGGCCTTCAACCCTTTCGCCGTAAAGACACAAATTGACCGTGGGGTCATGTTTGGTGTTTATTTTGGGGTACCCTGTTGGGCGAGTGTGCTAGTCTGTAGTGATTTTTGTTGTCAAAAATCAATGACAAAGAATGATTTTCATGATTTTTGTGTCAAGGTGCATGCCAGGCGGTCACAAAAAGAGGCAAGCTGCCAGTGAGGCAGAGGTCGGGCACAAGTGAGACAAGCGGATCTGTGTGAACTGCTTCTCTGGCCTAAACAGAAAGTAGACGTGCATTATTCCAGTGAGGCCTAAGCGGAAAGGAGACATTCAATTTTTTGTGTATTTGTGTCCTTCGTCCGTTTTAAACTACGGTCACACTCCAGATAACCTGCCAGCGGAACGATAGAGACCTGAACGAAAAAAAAAACACCGTTAAATCATCAGGTCGTTTTGCTCCAGTAACTGAGTGCATTCAACGCCTTTTTTTCCAATCAAAATCAAGGATTACTAACTGTGCCGCATAGTATGTATGCAGAACGACAGAGACTTGACTTGAAAAAAATTCTATAAAATCATCAGGTCGTTTTGTTCCGGTAAGTGAGTGCACTGATTGTTTTTTTTTTTAATTTGAATCAAGACCAAAGGTTGCATCCTGTCGTCTGCAAGGCTCGGAAACTTCACTGAAAAAAAAAATCCGACAAGATTTTCAGGTCGCGTAGTTCAAGTACGTGAGTGCGCTTAAACTTTTTTTTTATTTAAATAATTTATCAAGATCAATTTACTTCCAAGCCACACAAATTGACAGCAAAACGACAGAATCTCTATTCAGTGCAGCAGCAACAACAACAAAGAAATTACCTTAAAAAGCTTTTAATGCGGAAGGTTATCTTGACCTAGATGCAATGCAACAAAAAAGCTTTTTGGTACGAAAACAAAATCTAAAAGCATCCTTCAAATCGGAAGGTTATTTTGACCTAGGACGTTATAAACTGCAACAACAACACCCAAAAAAATTAAAAAAAAAAAAAACTCGCCAAAAAAAAAAAATCCACCATTCATCGGAAGGTCATTTAGATCTAGATCTAGACTTGATTCTGTCATCATCCCCGAAATTGCCGAACGTTCGACCTCAGCTGGATGGAACAACACTTAGTGCTCCAGGGCCCGTATGTAGAACTCGAGGTTAATTTAACCCACGGCTACGGGCCTAACCCAGACTAGGACAAAAAAAAAAAAACCCAAAAAAAAATTAAATAAAAAAGGAAGCAAGGAAAGAAAGACAAAAATCCTTCTATAACGGCATAGGCACCTTGCTGGAATGGACCCACTTCTTGATGTACAACAACAACAACAACAAAATGCAACAGAAAATTTAACCCTAGAGCTAGTTTAGTTCGAGGTTAGACTCTAACCCGGGGCTAAACTCCCTAACCCCGACTTTTACGTGCGGGCCCTGAGGTCATGGTGTCCGCGCTGGGGTCAAGACCATTACGCCATAACGGCAGCCATCGATCCCACAAATCAGAGCGTCGCCACGCGGACACACTTCCGGTTCCCATCGACCGCTAGCTATGGGTGGTCGTGTGCCCGGAGTGATCTCTCAATTGCGCACAGTTTGCCCTGACGGACATAGAGGTCGTATCAGATAGCGTTGTCTGACAATGGTGGAGAGAGAAGTGTGCGTGGAATTCCGGTAGAACTCGGGTCTAGTGACCGCCCCGTGACCTGTGGATGTGTTTGGTGTGCTTTATCTTTTGATCCCTTCAGAGGCGGTAGTGAATGAAACGTTTTGTTTGTATGGAACAATGCACCAGTATAGCCTGGATTACGAAACGCTACGCTTCACTACTCACGCTGCATGCAACTTGTACGATACGATACGATACGATACGATACGATGAAGATTTTTATTTCCTTTTCCCCCTTTTGGGGTAGGAGGAATACAATAAAAAGAACACTGCACAAAGACAAGAAAAAACGACAAACAAACAAAAAAGAGTCAAGTTTCACACACGCACACACACACACACACACACACACACACACACACACACACACACACACACACACACACACACACACACAAAGATACTGAGTCAAGTTTCACACGTACACACACACACACACACACACACACACACACACACACACACACACACACACACACACACACACAGTGTCAAGCAGCCCCACTCGCTGTAAGAAATTTAGCAAGGTTCAGGCATACGCTTTTGGTTCTGTTTCCAATTAGCTGACAGCAGGTTAAAGGTGGATTTTGCACCATGCTATACCGTACCGTACCATACCATACAAATAACACACAACGCAACACAAATGCAGTACAGTGCCATACAGTTCAGTATAATACAATACAAGTCATTTTAATTTCCCATCTTCTGGGGGCATAAAAAAGGGGGGGGGGAGGACAAAAATAAAAAAAAAGAATGAATTACATTGCAAAATTAACAAACTTGCCATATAGTTGGACATATCAAAAAAAAAATAATGCTCAACCAAATTTCACATTAAATTTTAACCAAGAGCACTTTAACAGGATTTTTTTTTTTAAATAATGAAAGTCCCTGACATTGTAGTTTAGTCTATACTTTTTTCACGCCAATCCACACCAAACCATCACATCATACAGTCTTCACAAAAAGTTATGACCAGTCAACATAATGGGTGACAGTTTCAATAAATCAGAAAAAAAATAAAAGAATAAGATTTTTCCCGTAAAATTCGGTAGCAAGGTTAAGGGGTAATTAGTAAACATGGCGAACACTGTGTGGATGGCACGTGCGCGTCACACAGCATGCTTGGCGCGTTTGAAAATCTGCAATTTCGGCAAAACTAGACCGAGTTTCAGTGTTCAGTGAGCGATACCTGGGGCTTTCTACACGGCAAAAATGAGTTGCAGGTCAAAGAATGCATCCCTGGTTATGAACTGTGCTCATTTATTTGCCTGCATAAGCCGCCGTTTCAGCGATGTTCAGCACTATACCAGCATGCCACCACGACAAAAGTTGAATGATATTTGCAAGTGGTCCTTAACTTTTTTGTGAAGGCTGTACAATACAATACAATACAATACAATACAATACAATACTCTTTGTTGTCAAGGGCCCGAATGTAAAAGTCGAATTTAATTTAACCCAAGGCTACGGGCCTAATCCAGACTAGGACAAAAGAAACCCAAAACAAAATTATATTTTAAAAAAAGGAAGCGAAGAAAGAAAGAAAGAAATCCTTCTATAACGGCATAGACTCTTTGCTAGAATGGACCCCCTTCCTGATTTAAAACAAACAAAAAAACAGAAAATTTAACCCTAGAGCTAGTTTAGTTCGAGGTTAGCCTACTCTAACCCGAGGCTATAATCCCTAACCTCGACTTCTACATGCGGAGCCAGGACAGCTTGGTAGATTCCGTGGTGGAATGAAGGGTGGGTGGGTGTTTGGGGGGTTTAACGTCCTTTTCCTTCACATAGGGTGATATCAAAGACGGGGCAACGATGAAAAAGCCAGCACAAATATTTGGCCCCAGCCGGGATGGAACTCACGCCCCGAGCATTAGAAGTCCAACGCTCTACCATTCGGCCACCCCGGCTCCCCGTGGTTGATGGAAAAGTCTGCTTGGTTTGCTACACACACCAGTAAGTGCCGTGTACCTATTCAGTTTGTATGTTAAAAAAAAGTCTTCTGCTTGCCTGATTTACTGGCCGCACCATAAACAAAACGATGGGTGGCCTGAGAAAGCGCGGTAAAATCTGGAACCAACAGCATCCTACACGTTCCTGTTTTGACTCTCAGTCGCGAGCAGATGATTACAATGTGATGGACGAGACCGTTCAGGGAGTTTTCTATTAACCGAAGATCCGAAGGAGAGCCACAGGGTCAGACAGCGCGCCTTGCAGAATAAGGGACTGTAGTACGTATCAGTGAAGGTTAGAAGCGCCAGTGAATTTCGGTTTCGTTTAGTTTCGTTCTAGTTGTGTGTGCGTGCGTGCGTGCGTGCGTGCGTGCGTGCGTGCGTGCGTGCGTGCGTGCGTGCGTGCGTGCGTGCGTGTTTGTTTGTTTGTTTGTTTGATTCTTTGTTTGGGGGGATTTCGTTTTTGTTGTTGTTGTTTTTGGTTGTTTTTTATTGGGGGGGGGGGGGGGGCTGTGAATGACTTGATGTTGTGTGGTCTATCAACGGGCATTTGGCCTAGTGATTAAGGCGTCCGCTATGGATTCTGAGGCGCAAGTTCGAATCCCCTGTGGGTAGGAATTTGAATGGATTTTTCCCTTACCAAATCGACTCAAATTCACGTGCAGACTCGTTAATTGTGTCTGTCTCGCCTTCTTGTATACACGCACACACAATGTCGAGTACTGTCACACTCAAACGAAAAATAAAACGAGAACATAATCACATTTAACGTTCACTATCTTCAATTATCTATGCAGTTCACGACTCAGTCCAGCGAAAAACTCGCGTGCTATCTGGTGCGCAGCACGCAGGGCAACCTTAGATCTGAGTTGCAGTTTTCAGGCTGCGTTCTGAACTGTTTGATTCCACCCGGCAAACCGTTCCGGTTGCAAAGAGCTGCAACAATCATAGAGCGACGCTGGGATAATGAGGAGAATGTGGGTAGTGAGATGAGAGAGAGAGGGGGGGGGGTCAAAGCGTAGGAAATAGAAAGTGATTACACCTACCCACCTCACATTGTCTGACTGCCGCCTCCAGAGTCTGCGAACCCGACAAAACTTTTAATTGAAGACAACAGCGATTGTAAGTGAATCTTGTGGGCGTGTCGTATTTCTCGGCGACGGATCAAAAGCAGAAAAGCCGAGCACTGTACCGACATAAATTGATTATAGGAAAGGTCGCATGCCCCAGAGTATACTAATATCGATGGGGTTCTTGTGTGTTGATGGGATGCGTGCTATCGAATAGTGACACTAGGCATTATTCAATTTACGGGCTGACCTCCGGAGATCACTAATGTGTCCATGGGGGGTGGTCCGCAACTGCTGTCCTGTGACGAACTCTTCACTCACGACCGGTCGCTGATAATAAGTTAGGTTATACCTCTAAAACTTTGTCGTGCTGACGGCTACTGTGGAGATGTTCTCTCTCTCTCTCTCTCTCTCTCTCTGAGAATGCCGCCTCCAGAGTGGATCTTGTGGATTTTCAGTTTCTTTATCTCTTTTTTTTTTCTCTCTTTTTTTTTCCCCTCTCATGTGTTAGTGATTATACCTATGTACCTTTTGTGTGTCGTGCCTGCGTGCGTACGTAGATAGACAAAGTGTGTGTGTGTGTGTGTGTGTGTGTGTGTGTGTGTGTGTGTGTGTGTGTGTGTGTGTGTGTGTGTGTGTGTGTGTGTGTGTGTGTGTGTGTGTGTGTGTGTGTGTGTGTGTGTAGCATTAGCAACGGCAAGAATGAAAACTGGACCACTAGACAAATGTCTTTTACAGTTGACAAATAACGTTTCATTTCAAGTTTCATTTTATTTCATTTCATCTCTCTCTCTCTCTCTCTCTCTCTCTCTCTCTCTCTCTCTCTCTCTCTCTCTCTCTCTCTCTCTCTCTCTCTTGTTTACTACGCTTTGCATTTCCTGCTGTTTATGTCCTGAAGAAGGCGAAAGCCGAAACGTTGGCCTGTGCCGTCCTTTGTCAAAGTTAAGTGGTTTCAGTCCCTTTTATGTCGCTTTTATTTGCTTAACTTGTAACCACTTCGCAGTCATTACCGTTTCCTTTTCTATTTCCTGCTGTGTTTCATATTCAGCTGTTCTGTCGTTAGTAGTTCTAGTTTCTTTGCGTTGCTTGTCTGTTTCTTTGGTTGATGGTTTGTTTCTTTGTGTCTTCTTCAATTTCTGTAGTGGTTTTAGGAAGGACAAGCTGTGAAACAAGCACTTGTGCGTAAGACTTTCATCCTTCGATGTCGACTCTGCCTCACTTTTGTGTCTTTCCTTTATGTTATGTTTAGGCTTGCATTGGTATCCACACATCATTTCTATAAAACCCCTCCTTTCCCGCTACAGTGAAACAAGTGGAGTGGCAAAAATCAGCGAGGAGATCCGCAGACGACGCTGGAACTGGATCGGGCATGTCCTAAGAAAAGAGAGAAACAATGACTGTATGGTGGCCATGGGATGGCAGCCTGAGGGCAAGCGGAAGATCGGACGCCCCAAGACAACCTGGAGGAGAACAGCTGAACAAGAACGAAGATCCGCGGGGTGGACCAGCTGGGCCAACGCCAGACGAACAGCCGAAGACAGAACCGCCTGGAGACTGAGAGTTGCAGCATTATGCGCCTCATGGCGCGGAGAGGACTAGGTTCTAGGTAGGTTTCCCGCTACAGTACTCCCCCCCCCCCCCTCTTTTCTCCAGGATTTGCACCTCATTCCACTCTCTGCTGTTAGGATCCTCACCACCATCCGTGTCATCACATTTCTCAGCTGGATTTTGTACATCAAAAATTAATTTGTGCTCTCTCTCTCTCTCTCTCTCTCTCTCTCTCTCTCTCTCTCTCTCTCTCTCTCAACACCACACAGACACTGCATGGTTTTTGCTGGAGTTCTAGGCAGTTCCAGATCAATACCAACCGTTTCAAGGCCAGGTCACAACCCAGCCAGCCGTGACGCCTCATCACTCACTTTTGCTCTAACGATGTATGTGAACGAGGGACCAGCCGCAGGACAACACACAAGGTAGCCATCAATTAATTGTCAGTGCTTGCTCGGGTGACATTAACCTGTCATGAAAGATAACATTACTTAGTGATATTTACAGCTCCGCAGGACACTCTGTGTGTGTGTGTGTGTGTGTGTGTGTGTGTGTGTGTGTGTGTGTGTGTGTGTGTGTGTGTGTGTGTGTGTGTGTGTGGCCAAAGAACACAATTGCACAAGGTCTCAAAATGCCTATATATTTCCTATTAGCCTCAGGCACCATAGTCATCCCTACAAATGTTTCAAACAAAAGTTACCATGCACAGACCATTGAAGGGCACGCACCTGACAGGAGTTTTAAAAAAGTGAATGTCTCCCTGAGAGCGAGATCAGATATGACGTGAGCGAGACACATCGCTACAGTGTCCAGGGGGTGTTGAGAGCTGCACGATCTTTCTCGCTCAGTGTCATAGCGCAAACTGAGCTGTGAAATCAGGCTGCCCTTGGCTTTTATAGGGACTTCAGGGACGCTGAAAACTCTGTAACTGTGACAGAGTTGACTGTGCATTTTGCACAGTCGGGTAGCTCTTTAAAACACACTGTTTGTGGCTTTTTCATGAGATTGCAGACCTTTAAGAGCCGGCTTAACGTCATGGTCACAACGCCGCCTACACGTAAGGGACGCATCCACTAAAATTCTAACGCTTCTCTGACTGCCCGGAACATCCATACCGTTGAGATCTGTCCGTGACACGTCCTGGGCCGGACGCAGTTTACATAGCCTCCTGTGTCCAGTTAATCTGGCGACCCGTGACTGTACACTGAGAGCCGATGAAATTTTCATGGGTGGACGGAGCGCACACGTAGTCTCGACAGGAGAGTCTAATCCGGCAAAGTTATAAAGCTTACGGTGGTATTCATGTCTATCAATTATAAATAGACCATGGTGTGGTGTGTCGCCAGAAATAACGAATAATGTACTAGTATGTAACACCACCAAGGGCGAATCAACAGCCAATGGACGTCCAGATCAGGCGGCGAAAGTGGCGATGGGTCGGCCACACCCTGTGGAAGGAACCCTGCAACATCTCTAGGCAGGCGCTCGAGTGGAACCCGCAAGGGAAGAGGAAGAGAGGGCGCCCCAAGCAGACCTGGAGGAGGAGCTTGCACTGCGAGCTGCGAGACTCCGGCCTGACATGGGAGGAGGCCAAGACCTGCGCCAGGGACAGTGTGAGATGGAGGAGAGCTGTTGAGGCCCTATGCTTCTCTAGGAGCCAAAAGGACTAAACTAATGTAACACCACTGAGCAGGCGCAGGGGCATCAACAACATCGTTGACAAAGTGAGGAGGAGACGTTGGAGCTGGCTGGGCCACGCTCTCCACATGAACAAGACCAGGCACCCGCACGCTGCACTGAGATGGGCACCACCCGGGAGAAGGAAGAGGGGGAGGCCGACGGGCACCTGACGGAGAACAGTGGATGAAGAGATGGAGACAGCAGGAAAGACATGGGAAGAGCTCAGTTGGCTTGCCCAAGACCGTGATGCCTGGAGGAGATTTGTTGGCGCCTTATGCTCCGGCCGGAGCGAAGAGGATTAACTAACGGACTAATGTAACGCCACTGCTTTCGAAAGAAACCGATAGAACGTACAGTATTAACGCATTTCGTACGGCGCACGAGTATCCCACTTGGGGTGATCGGGGATCTTGTGGTTAAGAGACTTTGTCACCAATGCGAGATGCCGGTCAGGTTCGAAGAATTTTTCCTTCTCGTACGTGGCACCGTTCATTCGGGCCGACCGTCGGGGGGTTCTCTCCGGGTACTCCGGCTTCCTCCCTATCTGCTTTGGAAATGTTCAGCCCACAAAATTTGAAATTAAATGCAATTTTAATTTCCGAAACTTAAATTGCTGAGTGACTGTGATGCCTGAGGCTAATAGGGAATATAATTACAGGCATTTTGAGACCTCGTGCAATTGTGTCCTTTGGCTACATGACGGGTGAGGGTGGGGTGTGTGTTTGGGAGTTTAACGTCCTTTTTCCACCACATAAGCCACATAACGTGGACCGTTTAAGCCTCTCTTTGTGAACCAGAGTGACCGTCCCTACCCCTGTGGGGAGCCGGGGTGGCCGAATGGTAGTCTGATGCGTGGACATGGACAATTATTGTCTGAGACTATCACGAAGTCAGAGACTTCAAAGTCTGCGACTTTGGGAAGTCAGAAAATGCGATGCATGGACAGAGACTTCACCTTAGACTACGAAGTCACAGACAAGCTGGCTTTTGTCTCAGCCTACGGGGTCAAACTATTTTTAGACCGGGGAGAACCACCCACAAACCAAGAACAGTCTGACGTCACTTGCAAAAAATCGTAAAAATGGCAGACGGTCACGTCATAGCTAGACAATGACGTCACTTTTCGAAAATATTAATTTCCTGCTGAATGGTGAACCACTAGACGTTGTGTGAACGTGAGTGCTGCCATATCCTGACATGGAGCCGCAGGCCAAACGTCCAAAGAAACCCAATTTTAGTGACAAAGAGACTGAAGTAATGATGGAAGAGATATCAGTTGAGGCAGCAGTGTTGATGTCTGCGCTGGGAACAGCTGTGACGAACCAAAAGAAGCAACAGATTTGGGCGAATATTACAGAAAAAGTAAATGCTGTAGGCGGGAATGCTAGAACGGTGGAACAAGTGAAGAAAAGATGGAAGGACCTAAAAATGAGTGTGTTGAAATGGAAACAAGAAGCTTCTGCCACTGGAGGAGGGCCGGCCCCACCACCCCAGCCCTATGAAGATCTGGTCATGGGAGTACTTGGTGCCAACACCAACCTAACCAGTGGAATAGCAGGAAGTAAGTCGTCACTTTCATTTCAGTTTCCACTCCCAAATGTAACAGAGAAGAAGTTCAACTGGTGGGCTAGGGATAGATGATTGGGGGAGGGGTGGTGGTGTTAATTATGTTCAGCGTGCGGCAGTTCTTTTGAATAATGCACGAATTTTCCACGCAACGACTATATAATGCACCAAAATAATTCTGTTTTTGTATTGGCATTTTAATGCAGATTATTGAAATGTAGTACATTGTCTATTTTCTGTTTGTCTATTATATATTTTAAATAGTTATGGTCATGTTTGTGTTGACAGCTACGGAATGCGACACATGGACAGCTGCTTCAGAGCTGTCAGTCTCACGAAATACGTTTGGTATGTAAAGAAATATATACTTTAATAAAGAAAACATGAAATAAAAAATCTTGCTATATTACTATAGCTAGCATGTATGAAACCTCTACGTCTTTACACACAGATACACACACACTGAGAGAGAGAGAGAGAGAGAGAGAGAGAGAGAGAGAGAGAGAGTTGTGTGACTGCAACATATTTTATACACAAATACACACAAATATCAGCGAGGTTGTATTGCGGTTTTTGTTGGTTTTCACCAAAATTGAATAACGCTCTGACTGTTTCCTTGCAGTGCCAGATGCAGAAAACACACTGTATGATGAAAGCGGAGGGTTTTTTCCCGGAGGGAACAGTGTTCCACGTCCTTGGTAATTACTGACATGTTTTAAGTGGTTTTGATTTGTTTCTTGGGGTGGGGGTGAGGGGTGTGTTGCGGAAATCCAAAGCACAAGGAATGTGCATTAGAGGAAGGCATGTATCTTTTGTGTACGTCGTACTCTCTCTCTCTCTCTCTCTCTGTGACAAATGGAGAGAGAGAGAGATCTCAGTTGCTGAGTGAAGGATTCTTTTTAAATAGCTCTTGATTTCTTTTTAATGATTGTTATTCTATCACGAATGCTCGCTCTCGAACCAAATATGAACAGTTAAAGGTGACTGTCTTTGCAGATTTAGCACCACAGGCGCTAGGGACAGCAGAATCAGGGCCAGCAGCGTCACCACAGCCCAGTACGTCAATGGGCATTGCCATGATGGAGAGGCCAGTCAGCACATCTCCATGTCTGGAAACACCTCCAAGTTCCAGAAAGGGTGGTCACGCCAAGAATGCCAGAGGGAAATTGCCGCGTGCACGAGCTTCGACTGCTGGACCTGTCACCACAGCGTCCTCTCCTCGCTCTGGAGTCGCTGAAAATGAGGACACATGGGAAAAATATCTTAGAAGCCAAATTTCAAAGAATGAAATGAAAATCGTTCTTATGAAAGAAGCACTCGAGGAATTAAAACAACGCAGCGAAATGTTCCCACTGCAGAAGAGAGTACTCGAGTTAAAGATTAAACTCTTGGAACAGAAAGTCAGTGAGAATGAAAGGAAGCAGTCTTTTTCTGAATCAGAATGAGTATGAAGCCAGGGAATGTCATGCCCTCTTTATTTTGTGACTGTCTAACGTATATATATATATATGTTCTGTCACCAAATTATTTAGAAAAGTTAAGTTACGCAACTTCTGCTGCAGAATGCAGATTTGTTTCATACATAATCATAATCTATGGGTTTAATGCACGATGGAGGTTTTTTTAAAATTACCAAGCTGGTGCTACCTCCTGTCTGTTACTGATTGCTTCTGCTCTACTGGAAAAAATTAATTGTACTGAATCTCCCTTTCTTTGTACCACTGACTGAATCAGGAAGCCGCGTGGAAGCATTAAGGCTACATGTACTGGCTTGTCTATTTCCGTTTGATAATGATTTTTTCCCTGTGGTCCAGCTTCTGTGGAATTTATTATTTGCTTTTGTTACTGATTGTCTAAGGTAAGGTGTGTTAATAAACTTTTAAATGAACTTTTAAATACACTTTTGAAGGTTTCTTCTTCTTCTTCTCTCTCTCTCTCTGTCTCTCTCTCTCTCTCTCTCTCTCTCTCTCTCTCTCTCTCTCTCAGTCTCTCTCTCTCTCTCTCTCTCTCTCTCTCTCTGATATGCGTGTGTTCACAAAATACCTGTTTTAGAAGTTTTGTTGGATGATCCTGTCTCTAACTGCTTTCCCAGCTGCTGTCCTTGCTCTTTCTTCGTTGCCAACGTTGGCTTGGTCATCTTCGTCAGAGCTGTCATTATCACTGCTGCTGTCCGATGATTCGGAGGAATCATCCGGAGGTGGGGGTAGACGCAGACGCCTTGCCTTGTTGTGCAGCATGAAGCACACAACAATGACCTTGCAGGCCTTTGTGGGTTGCAAACGAAGCCGAGCTCGCAAGCAGTGCCATCTTTGTTTGGTAACTCCAATGGCCCTCTCCACGGTTGTGCGCGCGGAGCTGTGGGAGAAGTTGTACTGCCTTTCCTTTCTTGTGCGTGGATTCCTCACAGGGGTCATCAGCCATGGTCTGAGCATATAACCACTATCTGCCAGTATTATGCCGTCGACAGGCTTCTCGTTTCCCTCAAAGCTCCGGAAGAGTGAAGACAAACGAAGAATTTTGGAATCGTGTACTGATCCCGGCCATCTAGCAACCACGTTCAGCCACACGAGATCGGCATCACAGACCACCTGAAATAATTAATCAGTTTGTTGGTCTTGAATGTCCAGTTTGAAAAGAAATACCTGACTGTCTTTCTAAAATGTTTGATTTTACGCTGCAACGTTATTATCTTCTATGGTTGATTGTGCGATGCAACTGATAACGTTTGAGTACGGCACTGCCAGCGCATGCACAAAATCATGCTTTATCCTCAGACAAGTATACTGAGAGCTGAAATACTCGCTGGAGGAGACGAATAATTTCGAGTGTGTGTGTGTGTGTGGGGGGGGGGTGTTGTGTGGGGTGAGTTTGGGTTGGGTTGTGTCACTGCCGGAATAAGCAAGCAGTCATGCTTTATCCAAAGACAAGACAAGTATAGTGAGTGTTCAAATATTGGCGAGAAGAGATGACTGGAAGGAAGGGGTGAGTGGGGGTGGGGTGTGCACTGCCGCCGGCAGACAAGCATGCTTTATCCTTGGAGATATATACTGAGCATCAAAAATGTATAAACTTACTTGAACATTTATGGAGTGGAAACCCTTGCGGTTCACGAACTCGTTTTCCCTGTTCATGTGGTGCCTCAATGGCCACATGAGTGCCGTCGATGCAGGCAAATGCACGGGGGAAACCAGACATGTTGAAGAACTTGACCATGCTGTTGTCGGCTTGTCTCTGGGTCGGTCCTTTGATGTAATCAGCAGACATTCTGAAGAGAGCGTTGGTCACACGTGTGATCGTTCTACTAACCGTACTTTGGTCAACACCGATGAGATCTCCCACTGTGTTTTGGAAAGTACCAGTGGCATAATATCGAAGTGTCAGTAATACTTGCAACACCGGTGTGAGGGCTCCTGTCCGTCTTGCAGGGTACTCCAGCGCATGTTCTATCTCTGCTGTTAACTCCAAGATAGCGCGTCTGTTGAAGCGAAATTTCTTATACACTTTGCCATCATCATACACCTCCAGAGGGTGCGTTCTGTCACGAAAAATCCTCAATCTTCGGCGTTGTCTTCGTTGATAGAACGCGAAAGCAATGGCTGCCGCCATATTTGTTTTGACGAAAGTCTGAGACAATCCTCCGTTCACCTGCTCTATCGTGGGTGTAAATTTTGGCTCGTTTAGTCCACGGTTTAGTCTGTCTCTTCGCATTGTCCGGGTCCATGCATAGCTAACAACGCCGTTTAGTCCCAGACAACTCATATAGTCCCTGACTTTCCGTATTGTCTCGCTCCATACATCACATCCTGATGCTCGGGTCGTGAGTTCGTATCCTGGCTGGGGCCAGATATTTGTGCTGGCTTTTTCATCGTTGCCCCGTCTTTGATATCACCCGTATGTGGTGGAAAAGGACGTTAAACCCCCCCAAACACCCTCCCACCCACCCAACCACCCTACGCCTGTCTCGACTAATACAGCCGTGCACAGACACAAAAAGTGCAATGTCGTTTGGCACGATATAGACCAGATTAACCAAATCATCACTCACTAAACACACACGCCAGACGATTTGTCCCAGCAGCGCTTGAAGAGGCCACTTTACGGAACAAGAAATGTGTCTGAGTGGTTCAGTACTAACATCGCCTTTCTCGTCAAGATGCAGTGGGGTGGGAAACCTATCAGACATTGTCTTCTGCTTCGATGGACCCCGGATTCTTCCTGTCTGTGCGTTTCATTCCACACGTCTCCGGTCTTCCGGAACCTGCTTAAAGGACCATCTTCGGAAATATCTAGTTCCCAAACTGTGGAACTCCCTTCCTTCCTGTGTCGGGAGCCGGGATAGCCGAATGAAAACCCATGGCTGTCCATGTGCTAAGGGTGCTGTTGTTTTAGTAAGCTTGTGTAAATTGGGTGTGTGAGTGTGTGTGCACGTGTGCGTGCGCGCGCTTGTGTTGTGTCTGTGTGTGATTGCGTGTGTGTGAGGGTATGAGTGTGACATTTTACTATAAATTTACTTTTACAGTGAATCGTCTTAATAGTGGCGTATTTAATGAGAGCATGGTAATTAGGAAGTGTGGGTGTGTGGGTGCGTGTGTGTGCGTGTGTGCGTGTGGGTGTGGGCGTGCGTGTGTGTGCGTGTTATTGTTGTGAGGTCACATATTTAATTATAGGAACATGTTGTATTGTGTATGTGGTGGTTGTCTGTTTTTACGCCGCAACCGAATTGCCTCCTCTTGAGGAAAATAAAGAATTATTGGATTGAATTGAATTGAATTGAATCTCTTCACCCTCTCATAGCCGTGCCATGTTGTCGTTCTGCTGGTGTGAGTGCGTGTGTGAACGGTTGTGTGTGTGATATGAGTTTTTATTAGTTTTGATCTGTTTTGTCAGTTTTACCTGTCTTGTGTTTGTTTTATCTGTCTTATGTGTTTTTTATGTCTTAATATGAATAAATGTGTATTTTATGTAAAGCGCCTAGAGCT